>JAVXUO010001682.1:0-44586 GCA_033065855.1 Escallonia rubra
AGACGTAAAGATACAAAAATCCCCAATACAGATTTACAGCAAAATGGTCAAGAAAGAAATCGAGGATCATATGTTTTTCTTTTTGTTGTCATATTCTGCACCAGAAGCAGAGAGATTCAGCTAATGAAAGTGTGACAACACACATCCACTTTATGTTAGCATAATCCAATTGGAGTGGAACAAACAAGATTGAAACAATCCTGAGGTTCTGATGAGATTATCTGGGCCCTCAAAAGATTATCCTATATTTATAGACCTTAAAGCCCAAAATTATATCAGAGCTAAACGGATAAGATACGAGAACATCTCTTCAAAAGGTTAACAGAAGAAAATAAGATGCAAGAACGATCGGTTTACGATTTTTAAAACACAGAAAGTTACATATCAACAGAAATCAAGAGAACTACTTAAAAGCACTCAATTCCATAAAGGTTTTTTAAACAGAGCTTGAAGCAAACCCATGTAAACTGCATATGATTCAGAAAAAGATCAGATTATGATTAGACTAAACACAGAGTTTCATCAGACCCTGTTCAAGTTGAAAAGCAGTAAAAGGATTACGGAACCAAATTCAGACAATTCCATTGCAACAGAATTAGACACCAGTCACACAATCTGACCTAATTCTGCATATCCTTCGGGGGAAAAACACTGAACAAAAATCAAATTTGGAAAGAATCAGTTAGTCCAGAAATTGAAAGTTACAAAATTTTACTAGAGTCTGTTGATATCAAAAGAGAATCAAAGTTAAGACCCAATTCAACAAACACTGCAGAAAAAAGAAAATCAGACACCACCCATTTCACAAATTCAAGCTTTCCATAAAACTGAAAAAACAGAGGGTGGATTTTGGCAAGTGTAGGACTAAGAGGGACTCACATAAGTGTTGAGCTGGCGAATGAAGCTTGAGAAGTTGCTGTGCTTGAAGTACCTAGGGAGCAGGGTGGTGGAGAACCTGTGAGAGTCCCACACGACGAAGCTGTTCTTCGCTCCGCTCCAAGAAACCACTGAATCAGTCGATGGGTCTTCCACCATTTCGAAGGTCTTGGTGAGAAATGGAGGCGGACCCACATCGTGCAATCCCTCCATTGGCCTCGGTGATGAGACTGAAGATGAGGATGAAGAACCACCTGTGCACGTTACCACTGTCACTGCCTCTTCTTGTTTTACCTTCACTCCATCCATGGTTCCTTGTTGAGCTGAAATTTTCAGGGGTAAAGGGTATATATATATATGGAGGTGAGGGTGGAAGGTTCTAGATATTTTCTAGAGAGGGAGAAAATGGGGTGCAGAGGTCTTGTGAAATCTTTATTGACCATCTTCTCGGGGGTTTCTAGCAGTGGGGTTACGGAGGTCTGCGGTGTCACAGGTTTGTGGGACTATTTGGGTTGGGTGGGGTATGTGGGGCCCAGGGGTATGAGAACTGTTGGGTTCCCGAAGATTCGGGATAATTCGGTGAAGAATCGTTGGTTTACAGCTTAATGATGGTACACGGATTTTGGGTAATTCCAGTGGGCTTGTGGGGCCCAGCTGGGTCTGAGTAAATGTAGGTGTCAAGGGCTCAGAGGCCCAGTAAATATGCGGTTTTGTCGTTACCCTTAGAGGTGTCTACTGGCCCGGGAGCCCATCGGCCAGCCCAAGCCGGCCACAAGAAAGTTTGGGCTGACCCGGCCGAAAGGGTGAACAGTGCAGGCCTACTTGGCTCAAGCTAAGGGCCGAGGCTTGGACTAAACTTCCATTTTCTCCCATAGAAGCTCGACCCGGCCCAACTTAAGAACCCGTGGGTAACTACAGTATCCAGTCTAAGCCCATGCCTGAACCCAGGTCTAGCCTGGCCCGCCCTCCTTTTCAAATCCAAAAGTTTTAATTTTCTCACTTCATCAATTCTTGCAATTGTGTGTTTTTACCACTCATAACAGTTGTATAACGGCTTGTTCAAGGTGTACGTACATCCAATCTTATTCTAACACCTCCTTTATGTATTTCCACATTATTAACACTTTCCAACAATTATAAAGAACCCGTTCGTGAGATATTTTGATTATTTATGATGGTTAAAAATACTCGTAACGGGTTAACTGTTTCCTACACACATCATACACTCTGTCTAATTCAAAAAAACTTGTTCAATAGATTGTTACGAACCCATCTATCTTAACCTTTCACTGCAAACTTCCTTAAGTAGTTGTTTAACTTGCTTTTAAGTTTCTAGCTCAAAAATATTGCATACTATAATTTTTTTATTTTTTTTGGTCTTGTTACCTTTTTGAGTTTTTGAGGAAACATTATGAAAAGTCTAAATGATTATTGTATAATAAAGACTCGGAAAATTTTTAACTTTCACGGAAACATGCCTAATTCTGAAAACACCCATTTCCAAGATCCACAAGTTTGTATAAATCACATAAATTTATTAGGAGCACTAGTCATGTCCATGTAAACTATGTGCATGAGGAAGGAAGATATGGAGTAGCATAAAAAACAATAGTGAGATATTGTCATAATTCATTCTTTTCATAACATTCACATTCATTAAAAAGAATTAGATAATTAACTTTGTATGTTTGCTTACAATCTGTCACTCCCAAGTTTGGATAAAGAATTTGGAGAATCTACTACGACATAGAAGCTTTATTATAAAACTACATCTAAGTGCACAACTAAAGGGTTCAACATTTGTATTAAATACTCCACAGTTAGTAAAAAACCATAGACCGGTCATGCCCAGCCTTACATGTGGGAACAAGGGCGAGGGCTAAGGCTAGGGCTGGACCTTCATGCCGGACTGCCAGAGAGCTAAGCCCGGCCGGGCTCGCTGCAGTGAAAAGTTCAAAACCGGTCAATTTGACACCTCTAGTTATTCTTGGATGGAAGTCTTTGTAACATCTTGCTAGTGATAATATACGAGCTGGATTTACAAACCCTATTATATTTGGTTGTTGAAAGGTAACGGCAACAAAATAACTCATCGTGTTTCAATAGTTACATAATTGGATCTTTTATCTTTGTAGGCCTCTTTATTGACCGACAGCAAGGTTCCAATTGACACCCCCCCCCCCCACCCCACCACCACAAGGCATCCGCCCCATCTGATTTGGGGCAAATTGAATGAGGCAGGCTCCTTATGCTGGTTTTTGGCAAACATTAGAGAAGTTTGTGAACAATTCCATGTTCCGGTATATTTGAAAGAGTAAGCTCTTGCTGAATCTCTGGGAGAAAAGGATCTTAAGGTTGGGAGTATTGACAGAGGAATCAGTTTGGTAAAGGCTTTGTTCAAAAAGATTTGGATCAGCTATGCCCATGGAGTTCTGTAGCAGGCAACCGCTACTGGTTTTGTTTTGGAAGTAGAGAATCATCCATAACAACAGCAGATGCACACTTGCTTGAATAAACGGCTGAGAGAAACGATGCTTGGGGATTAGATCACAGAGAGTCTTTGGAGCTCTTCAGATGGCGTGCGTTTCGAAAGCTAGTTCCCCTCGAAGATTATGCGGAGCTTTCACGTTACACAACAACTGCCACTAGCTCTTGAAGTTTTAGGAGCTCATCTTCTCCAAATGCCCAAGCACCTTCAGAAAAGTGCAACAAACTCCCCAAGCATCTTCTCCAAATTAGTTTGGTTGCACCACAAACTGAAGATATCTTCCTTGAGATCGCATGCTTTCTTCACCTAAATGAACAAAGACACTGTTATTCAGGTCTTAATCAAGAAAGTCACAGAGAGTTGGTTTTGCTGCACTGGGTGATGAATAACTGAAGGATATCTTCCTTGACATGGCATGCTTTGCCACCGGAACGGACAAAGGCTGAGAGAAGTTTAAACACCTTCTGAGCAGCATTTGCAAGCTAATTTTTGCTTGAACTTCTGCGTCTCGGTTGCTGCTCAAATCTTGAAAGACAATTGCAATAGGTATTGGGGTATCTGGAATGAAGAATGGGATCTTCTTGTAGATGGACTGCCATAAACAACTACCTTATTCCATCAGATTTCTGAAAAACCTCACAGGTTTATCTCTAAGGGAATCTACAGAGCTAGTATACCATCTAAATCTTGTTTTTCGTTCATATCATCTTTGGTATCGCCGTCAACACCACGAAATAGTAGTATCGAGTTCATGCCATTAGTGGCTCCTGATGGTTTTGGTTAATGTGCCTTGACCAGAGTTAGAACTCCATGAATGGAATCACGCTGATATGCCAGTTTAAGCTTACTGGAAATCTTGGATTTCGGGGTAACAGTTTCTGTAGCCTACAAAATCGGCACTAGTAAGCTATCCGTAGGATGACTGCGCGAGTACCTTACCAGGGATCGACCCCCGCCAAATTATGGGGTCTTCAAGATCTTTTCATGTGCCTTTACGTTTACGGGAACGATATTTTCTCGATGCCTTCGCAGCAGGCGAAGATACAACAAATGGCTTTGATTGGTCTTATTTTCCTGAACAAATTTCGCTGGTAAACAGTCATGGGTAAATTTTTTACCAGACACCTTCCAAACGCGCTTAAAGGTGCAGAAAGAATGGAGGTCTCGGTCAAAGACTGTCCTCTGGAGGTCGAGAAGAGTGCGATTCATCAACAAGGCTGAAATTTCTTCATGCGCCATTGCAGAAATCTAAGAGGTCAATGGAGCCTCATTCAACAGAAAAAACTAAGAGATAAAGCTTCGTCGCCAGATAATGTGCCAATTCCATCTCAAGGCAACAGCATCTCACTTTGCATCCTCAATGGTGTTGGCCAAATCTTCCTATCTTGAAAGCAGCAGTGGCAACACCCGAGTTCCCTCAAACACAAAGTTCTGGCAACCCACGCTTGTGAATGAAAAAGGAAAGGGGCAAGGCAGGAATAAGAATATGAGCACATTCCATAACCAGAAAGCACATAACACAAGAAAATGCTAGAAATTACGAAAAGATAACAAGAGACAATATCAGAATGCTGATTTTTTTTCGAACAACATGTGAATAACAATAAGCGACAATGTCTTACAACCTTTTTTTTCTCTCTTTGGTTAAATGTCTTACAACCTCGATTGGTGTTTGTGGAAAATAATCAAACCAACTTTTTTTTTCCTGGTTGGTTAACAAACTAAATTGCTGGGAAATGTTCAAACAACATATCTATAGGTGACATAACGTCCTGCAGTCTCGCTTGGACGGATAATTTTCACAACTTGCCCACGCTTGAGCCCATAATATCTGGCTATTGGATCTGTCAACTGAATCCGAGGTAGCTAGAACACGTCCATCAGATTGAAACAAAAAAATAAGGCGGTTAGTATTGGATGAAAACAAAAACTGAAGCGGGATGACACAAAAATGAGTAGGTTCATCACAAACAAATAGGTTCCAAGGAGTCCTTCACTTGCAATCATTTTATAAAACTTATAATGGCTGAAAATTGGCAACGGCTGAGTTTGGATGAGTTAGAGATACATGAAAATAAGAGTGGAACACGAGCTCAAATAGTCTTATTTCAACCCAAGCCAAAGATAAGTTGTACAATGCTTAGGATTTCACGATTAATTGCATATAAACCTTATACTTTGTCTCCATGTGCTCCCACCTTGGAGTTTCAATTTTGGCGCCCAATGGCTACTAACAGAAAGCCTGCAGTAAACGGAGTCATGGCTTCCCATTTTTATCAACCAAAATGAAACAAAAGCCATGGATCTTGAGCATGATAGACATTATTAGGCCCATGTGCCAAGAGCTTTAGCTCTTAGAGCAAGAAGCCCAAATGGTTTTCTGGCTTTCACAAGGTCTGAGTTAAGAGTCTCATAACTCGCATTTGATCCCCTTTTATGTTGGTACAAAGCGTTCTCTTGTGTTAATGAACATGGAGGCGTACAATCTGTTTCTTACTTGTTAGCGGGAGTTTTAAGCATGATATACATTATGGTCTAATTCTCGAACAGCTTAAGATTTTAGAGTATAATATGGCAACCCCCAAATGAATAATCCTTGCTACTTCTTTATGGAGCTATCTATTGGGCCTAAAAGTATCATGAACTATGGAACATAATCAAACTATTGTTACAAAAACCACCGGAGATACTAGATAACTTGTTAGCTTACCTGTGTTTCTTTTACAGTGTATCTCTCCAGCAAAGTCTTCTTTTCTTCATTGGCAAGCACCTGGTGCTCAGGAACTAATACATGGTCTTTAATATTGACCAACAACTCTGCCTCCTGCATCATTTAAGTGATAAACAAAGAATTATATCAAGTAAAACGGAGGATTAATGCCGTTTGCTCATAATGATTCAGGAGAAGGTAGTCTATGCAACTACTCTTATCAGGTCTATTTAGGGGGGGGAACCTGTAAAACTTATAAACTTATTCAAATATTCAGGTCTCCATAAACAAAAAGCATCATGAAATTACCTGGAAAACCTCCAAGTGAAATTTTGAAGATATTTCGCTTATACATGTTCGAGCAAATGGAGTCAGATTTTGTTGGACAACCAAGATTGCTCGGAAAACATTCTCTGATTTCATGCGATTGGTATAAGTCTTCATTGTCTTGACACCAACCTTCGGTTCCTCGGGAAAGAAAACATAAATCTGGTCCAGAAAAACTCTCAACTTTATTAAAGAAAATAAATATTACAAACAAATTGCCTCGCATTAAAGGTTCATCATGAAGAAAGATAAACTAGAGGAGTCTATATGAGAACTACAAGTTTAAAGTACTATCTTAAATAACCATTATTTTCTGTACTCGACCTTTAAAAAACAGCAGAATGTTACAGAGTCTACATCTTAAGCACATCACATTAAGTACAAAAGTAGGTTAGTTCTAGAAAGACACAGCTAGCAGTTATGCCTGTCAAAATCACACTGCTTAAGTTCTTTGTGTGAATGAACCAATTTTGGAAGCAAGTCTCTGCATGTGCAGCGCACCCTGGATGAACTTCCTAGCGGTGCACAACAAGCCTATTCCGTGCTGGAAAGAAGTGAATTAGGACAAATGGCAAGATATGCCACAGGCTATAACTATCTTCTTTTTCAAGTCGTACCAAACAAAGAAAGCTTCAAAAAACATTTCAAGTCATATATTACTTAAGAGTGTAAAAAATTTGGGTACCTCTTTCCGAGTGAGGTTCTTGGAGATAAAATGGTCCTATAGGCTATGTTACATGGACTCTTCAAAATGCGTGAAGTACACATGTCGGACACTCGACACTGCGACATGAATATGGGATATGTGTCTGACACATCTCATAGGATATGCCACTAAGAACACCATCTTATAGTGTTTCTTTTAGTTCGCTCTTACCTTGAGATGATATAAGTTTTAAAGTAAGATAATATGCGCCACATAAAATGCCATGTCAACTACAAAATAAGATGAAAAATAACAAGAGATAGGAGTACTTTGCCATGTCCCCGAGTATTGGGGTTTAAAAATTAGACGAATCCGACACTTGGACACTACATACATGTAACATAGCCTATAGGCATGGAAAATTGGTAGTGAATGGAGGTCCAAAACAAAATTCAGATAAAGGGGGAATGTAATATGGGATTGTGCAGGAATGAGGAGAAAGTTGGGAAGTATAAGCTGGCTAGAAAGGAAGTAAAGAAGGTGGTAAGAGAGGCTAGAGGTAAGGCGTATGAAGTTTATACCAAAGCTTAGGTACTAAAGACTTTGAAAAGGATATCTACAAGCAAGCTAAGGTAAGAGAAAGAAGAAGCAGAGACATGTATCAAGGACGAGAATCAGAGGTTATTAGTAAAACAAGATGAGGTTAGGGAGAGATTGAGAGGTTTCTGTGACAGATCTTTAGCGGAAAAACCGAAAATATTTTAGGAGAACTCAATTACTCATTACCAAAAAAACAACGGGAAGTTTATTTATAGAAATTATTCATCTAAGGTGAAGGAAGCTCTAAAAGGGATGAATATATGTTATTAGACCAAACAATATATCTATTGAGATCTGGAGATGCTTGGGGAACAGTGGGCATAGATTGGTTGACTAAGTTGTTTAACTAAATCTCATCTTCTAGGAAAATGCCCTAGAGGAAAAGCACGTTGATACCTGTATCAATAGCTGAAACCAACTATAGAGGGATCAAGCTAAAGAGTCACACTGCTTTAGGAGAGGGTAACTGAGCATTGTCTTAGAAGGAAGACTAAGATAAATGAGAATCAGTTCAGTTTGTGCCTTGGAGATGCACTATAGAAGCATATTTCTTAATTAGGCAATTGATGGAGAGATATGACCAGAAGACAAAGGACTTCATATGGTCTACATAGATCCGGGAAGAGCATACAATAGGGTTCTACTGAAACTTATGCGGTGGGCCCTAGAGAACAAAAGAGCTTCTACACAGTACAATGATGTGATTACGGATAGTATCATGAAGCGATTACTCGTGCAAGAACAAGCGACGAATGAGTAGTGAGTTTTCAAGTACGATTGGACTGCACAAAGGGTCGGCTCTAAGCCATCTCTTTCTACTTTTGACTCGGACGAGCTTACTAGAAACTAAGATTGTGTACAGGATACGGTCTGGTAGCATATGTTATTTGATGATGATATAGTTTTGATTGTTTAGACTAGAGTATAACTAAACGAAAAGTTGAGAGTTATGGAGAAGCGCTTTAGTATCCGAAGACTTTACGTTAAGAAGGACTAAGACAGTACTTTGAATGCAGTTTTAGCAAAACTAGTCGGAGGTCCTCGGCTGACGTAATTAGGATGGCATTGTTATTCAAACCGCATGCACACTTAAAGCACAAAGGGTACCTAAAGCCTATGCACAAAAGCAGACGCGCGCTTAGTGAAGAAAAGCGCATACCACTAAAAACGCCCAGAAATACTCCTAATACATCAAGACCAACAAATACAAGTTGTACCTCCATAAATTCAGCAACTTCCAGTCCTTAGTTGCACAAAGCTAGCGTAAGCACCAAGAAGAATTTGAGGTTGGGAGCGACTTGAATAAATAAATGCGTAAAGAGTATTGTCATTTGTTTAATATAGTTTACATAGCCAGCAACAACAGACAAAGAGGCTTTAAAGACTTAAATTGAGTTGAAAAGTGCTTGATTTTCAGGTACTCTCTCAATGCACATCCAGCTAATATCGAGTTCCCATAAGCACGAGATCACATGGAGCTCCTAAATTGCAAAGTTTCCCGTCACCATATTAGGAGTTTACTGCAACTAAGTTCCAGTCATCATTTAGCAACAACTAAAAATTAAGCTGAGAAAGAAACATGTATAAAAAGAAGACAGCATTTAAGATGCAACATGGATTCTAATCGTAAAAAGAAAGATAAACCCAGTGCAACATAAGCTCAAGATCTTAAGAAAGCTAGATGCACAACTGTTCTTTCTTTCCTCTTCTTCTCCATTCTCCCACTTCTCCTTCCTCTATTTCTTCTTTGAAAATACTAATTAGAAACAACATGTGTGTGTGTGTGAGAGAGAGAGAGAGAGACTGACATGGGCGTGAAGCAGCATGGCCGAATAAACTACAGAAGCCTTAGGTAAACAAGACAATGTTCTTGTTATAACATTATAGTCTATTGTGGTCAACCTTTTGTGAACTAATCTAATCACCAAATACAATAAAGAAAAAAGTCATCAAAAACACGGGTATAAAAGTCAGTGAGCCTAGCCTGAACAAAGCGCGCCTCGAAAGGGCTTTGCGCTCGCACTTAAGCGCGCGCCTTGAAAGGGCTAACTTGCACCTAAGCGAGCGCTTTTGAAGAAGCTTTGCCAGTTCCTAATCGAGGCGTTACATGTGGGCCTTTGCCTAGGTGTACGCCTAAGTGCTTTTTATAACTACAACGGATGGGTAACAAGTACCTAGCAAAGATACCTAACAGTATCATGAATTAGTATTGCACACGAAGGAGAGATTGACGAAGGATGCTGCCCATAGAATAAGAGAAGGTAGGCTAAAGTGGAGGAAAGCTTCTAGCGTGTCGTAGCTTCTGGGTTGTCGAGTGTTGTGTGGTCGTCAATGTCATAGGACAGCCGTAAGGCCAGCAATGTTGTACACTCAAGAAAAGTGGGCAGCCAAGAAACTGCGTATGCATAATATGAGTATACATGAAAGAGAAAGCTTAGGTGGATAAGTGGCCACACAAGGAGAGAGAGATAATAAGAACTGAGGATACTCCCAATGGAGTGGGATTGGCAGACGAGGCAGGGGTAGATCAGGACGTGAAGGATAGAAGTAGTGAGAAAAGAATTTACTCGGAGAACATGAGCTTTGATAGCAGAGATGGAAGAAAAGGATTCATGTAGCCGGTCCGCACAATCGGGCAGTGTCCCTTGCTCAGTGCCCAGCCAATAGGGAACTTCCAATGGGAGGGTACCATGTACTAATTACTTATCCAAAAAATTACCATAAACTGATCATCTTATCATTAAATTACCCATTATGTCCAATTGGCAAACAGAACTGGAATTATGAATTCAAACTGTATCAATTATGTAAGAGATAGAAGATTATTAGTCTATTGTTTGGATAATAAGTAATAACCATTATTACAATTCCGTGATACTTCGGGACAGAAGAAAACTGTATCAAACGCATAAAAATTAAAAAATGAGCACATAGCTAGAATTCATTATTGCACAAAAGTATTTTCTTCAGAAGGCTAAATGATTTAGCGGCATTGAAGAGGTGCTGTGGCGCAGGTAGCTAGCATCTGGCTGCAAATTGGCACTGGTCTGGGATATTCTCGTGCTTTTCTGTCTAGGGCCACATATTCCTTAAGTAGCTTGAGGTCCAACACCAGTCATCTAAAGGTCTAACCATCCCGTCCTTTCCCCCCTACCCCTTACTGACAAGGAATGAAGTGTTAGGCCCATCTATCCACCACCAAAATGCTCCCACAGATCAACCCAATAAGGCACTTGACAGCTCTAGTACCCTCAGCATTCCACTGATGTTGAAAAGTACCAAATAAAACATCAACAACCTTCCCATGATGAATCAGCTTTACAGGACCGTTTTAACAACCATATACCAGACAGAACATCAGTAAACCAATTGAGATCTTGTTTTGTAGTCTCCTGTAGTCATTGGAGCAAACACTTCCTCACATTCCATGAGGTGGTTTTTAAGTGAAACCCCATTTCTTTTCCATAAGACATGAAATGTGTTGGAAGACTAACAAGGGTACTGTTTACCTCCGTATTTTCCAACACTCAAGAGGTAATAGCTCTTTGATTTCTTCCCATACCTGTCAAGTACAATGTCCAAAACAGCCTTTCAATTACGTTCTGCACCCAAGGGAATTCTCACACGGATAATGATGTTCCTTGGAGTAGCAATGACTGCCACATCTCCCACTGGAATAAGCTCACACTTCTCATACTAGTCCTCGACACTCGTATCATTTTCTAACGCAAGTACAAAGCTCAGGTGCCTGAGCTAAGATTTCACTTCACAACATTTCGTAATGTCCTATAAAAACCCAAGCCAGAGGTGTCATCAACAAAGCTTAATGTTAGTTCCCAGCTTAATAAAACTTCAATCAAGCCTCCATCTACTTCTCTAAAGGTCATTCTGCTCCAATTGCTATACCGTGGCGAATAGAGTAAGGGAAAGAATTCCTGCTGGACATCCACCTCTCTTTTTGTCATACGATTTATGTTTCTTTTTGTCATTTTGGCGATATTCGCTTTTTCTATCTTCTCGCGTTTCATGGAGCTCGTTTTCGTCATTCCTTCATGTATACATGCAATATCATCAACGTTGCTTAGATTTACCCTTTCTCATCCCAATTCACCAACACTTACTTTGACATCCGTTCCACGACAGGGTAGCATAGTGCATCCTCCAATTACTGTTAGCTATATATGCAGCAGCATTGCAGTTCTTCCATTCAAAGTTAGTCTAAAGTCTACTACTGAGTGGTACACATTGTACGATTACATATATATGCAACCATTTCGTGTTTAGAAAAAGGATTACCTTGTGTCGTCTACAAAACATCGAACCGTGAAATCAATACCACATACTCCCTCCATCTCAAAACTTTTGTTGTTTGAAATATTACGAGAATCCCTAAGACATTATTCGAAAATGTAAACATGTCGTTAAAGTTCAACTAAGTAGTGTAAAAAACTAGTGCAACTTTAATGAGACAAGCTCAAATCCTAAGCTACGCATAATCTTGAAACCCAAAAAATACAACTCCGCCGATAATCCTACTAGAGAGGTAACAAATGAAGCGAAGTAGGTAACAACGAATAATTAGGGCAAAGTTTTACATCCGCACCTGATCGGAGCTGTCGTTGCGGCGGGCCTTGTTGATAACGAGGTCCTCCCTTTTCATGTTGTCACCGTACTTCTGAACGAACTGGTACTTGCTCATCTCCAGTTCAAACTCTCCAACCAGGTAGCCACGGTCGGTCAGCATCTGCATGATTGTCTTTCTGATCCTGCACAGCCTGCTGATTTCTTCCTCCGAAATCGACATCCTCCTCTTTGCTTGCTGCTGGTTAAGCTTTTAGAAGGAAGATCGCAATTGAATTTCGGTGTGTGTCTCTGTGTGTGTCTGTGAGAGAGAGAGAGAGAGAGAGAGAGCGGAGCAAGAATGGAAGTGGCCGAAAAGGTCGGGTGTAAAGTCCGGCGGAGTGTTTTTTGCCTAACCTCGTGTCAAAGGGCTTAACCTAAATTTTGGGCCGCCGTTACGGAGGCCGAATCTATATCTATATTTATATATACATACGAGTCACAGTGCAATTAATAATACAAATTTTATTTAAAAATAAAATAAAACATCATATTTATGTATACGTGTTTATTATCATATTCAGTAAAATAAATCTTAAATAACAAAAAAATAAGTTAACAAAATATTATTATCGTATCACACTTGGCTTTTAAATTTTACTTTAATTATATTTTTTTGATGAATTTTAATTTGTAAAAACTAAACATTTTTTTGTAGGTAATTACTTACCAATTAAAATTCTTATTTTGTCTCACTTTTTAAAAATTATCTTGGAATGTCACTTGTCATCATTATAGGTTGGTAGTTATGTAACACTAAAGATTGTCCAGTTATCGTTTATTTGGACACTCTCTTATTTCGCCAAGTAGATTTTCCTATTTTGAATTTTTAAAATATTTTAAATTTACTTACATTTGTAATAATTATTTGGATTCGGGATAATACCATTTTACTCCCCTGAACTATTCCTGTTTTGTTATTTTGATCCCTGAACTTTAAAATTTGTTAAATCAGTCCATGTACTTTGCATCGTCATTAATTTAGTCTCTTCGTTAGCATTTCTGTTAAAACTCGGAGGTATTTTAGTCAAATAATGAAAAAATATGGGATAATACCATTTTAGTCCCCTGAATTATTCCCGCTTTTTATTTTGGTCCCTGTACTTTAAAATTCGTTAAATCAGTCAATGTACTTTACATCGTCATTAATTTAGTCCCTCTGTTAGTATTTCTGTTAAAACTCGGAGGTGTTTTAGTCAAATAATGAAAAAATATTTCATATCTCTTCTCTTTCTGTCTTCCCCCAACCCACACCACCCCCCTCCCCCCGTTGCATTTCCACCATTGCTACCACCACCATAAATCAACCATCACCACCAACCGTTCGATCACCACCATTCTCAGCCACAAGAAGACCTGTTCATCATACCTGTCATTAACTCCCAACTCTCCCCCATTCTTCTTCCCCCACATATGTTGCGACCACTGTCAATCAACCATCACCGCTTCTGCCTTTTCTCTAGCAATTGGTGGAATGCATAAGCCATCCATAGAGATGGGTGACCTTCATGGGTTTCCTTTGCAGATTCTTGTCATTTTTCGTTGCAGATCTGAGAATGGAAAGAATTAGGTGGGCTTCCTAGTTTCCTTTGTTGTAATTAGGGTGTTGGTGTTGGGAGGGAGGAGGAAGGGTATGTTAAATTAGGTAAGGGATGTTCCATGTGGTAAGTCATATGTAATTGTAGTGGAAGATGATTGATGGGTTTAGTTTTAAAGGGATGAAATTTGGAGTTCATGATTTTGGTGGTGGCTGCTAGGATGGAGAAGAGAGGGAGGAAAGGAAGACGGGGAAGGGAGAAGAGAGAGAAAGGTAAGGGGGAGAGGTTGAGGACTATAAGGCTAGGGTTGACTGAAATATCCCTAAATTTATAACAGAAAGGCTAACGGATGGACTAAATTAATGACGATCCAAAGTACATGAACTGATTTAACGATTTTTAAAGTACAGGGACCAAAATAAAAAAGCGGGGATAGTTCAGGAGACTAAAATGGTATTATCCCATATTTTTTCATTATTTGACTAAAATACCCCCGAGTTTTAACAGAAATGCTAACGGAGGGACTAAATTAATGATGACACAAAGTACAATGACTAGTTTAACGAATTTTAAAGTTCAGGGACCAAAATAACAAAACGGAGATAGTTCAAGGGAGTAAAATGATATTATCCCTTTGGATTCTATCTATGTCTCTCTCTCTCATGCTCAAGCGCGCAAGAGTGGCGTATCGCTCCTTCCAACGCCAATGCTTATTTGTTATTTAGTGTTTTTGGATTGTAATATATCAAGTTCTGACTTCCTTCTTTCCATTTGAAATTCAACCAATTATAATTATATAAATTTTGTATTTCTCTCTCTTTTATGTCAACATGCTCCACTCAAAAAATTTACTTATATTTTTACAATTCCATTAATTCTTAAATTTTGACAAAAGTAATTCTCTATATATTCTTTTTTAATCTTAAATCTTTTTTATTGTTTAGGAAACACGATATTTTCTATCAGTTATTCTCTTAAACTATCATAATCTCCTTTCTTTTATTCCATTACAAGTTTTTTACTTCCAGTTCAGATGATTGTTTTGGTGAGCACATGCAAGCGGGGATGTGAGCGGGACTTGCAGTTTCAGAGTTTAGAAATGTTTGTAACCTATTTATAAGACTTGTAATCTGATTGGGATTATGTTGTAAATGTGTTGGAAAATATCGAATTATGTCATTAGCAGCTTGGGTCTTCACAGTTGGTATCAGAGTGATACTTAGGCTTGAATTGCTTAGATTAGCGTAAGCTAGGATAGGTTCCTTCGCCTTGGGATAATTATGAGTTGTATTTTGAAGTTGTTGATTCAGCTCTAAGTTTGTGAATTTCGCAGACGAAATTCTTTTAAGGAGGGAATAATGTAACACCCCGAAATTTTAGAGGTACTCAAACATTACTGGTTAGTTGAGAGAAAAAAGATAATGATTTTTAGTGATAATTGGGATTGGCATTGTCGTGCTTGTTAGGTGTCATCATGTCATCGTGACACCTCATGCTTATTGAGGAGTCAGTGTTGATTACCTCTCTAATCGACATCTCGTACTATCTATCATCGTCGTACTTGTAACGTGTCACCATACTATTGTGACACGCCGTGCTTCGAGCCTTGTCGTGCTTTGCTTAGCCTTGTTGTGCTTGCTAGGTGGCAAAACCTAGTCTTGCCACCTCGTCTTTTGAGCCTCGTCGTGCTTTGCTTAGCCTTGTCGTATTTGCTAGTGGTACATACTTATTTCGCCACCTTGTGCTTCCTAAATTTTTTATAAATAGCCCTTTGATCTCTTTGCAAATATTTTAAGTTATCTTTGACTTTCATAAATAGACAATGAGTGAGGACCATCGTGAGCATTTGTAGATTATCTTGCAGACTTTGAAAGATAGTAAACTGTATGCTAAATTTTTGAAATGTGAGTTTTGGCTTGAACATGTTACATTTCTAGGGCATGTGGTGTCTAAGGATGGAATAACCGTTGACCCCTCTAAGATTGCAGTAGTGATTAACTGGCAGAGACCTAGCACTGTCACGGAGGTGCGAAGCTTTTTGGGATTGGCAGGCTACTATCATCGATTTGTTGAAGGATTTTCAAAAATCGATGTGCCTTTGACTAAGAAGAACACCCGGTTTGTTTGGAGCGAGGAGTGCGAAGCTAGCTTCCAAAAACTGAAAGAAAGGTTAATGTCTGCACCAGTTTTGACTTTGCCATCTGGTTCCCGAGGTTTTGTGATTTATAGTGACGCCTCAACAAATGGCTTAGGTTGTGTTTAAATGCAACATGGTAAGGTGATTGCTTATGCTTCGAGACAGCTTAAACCCTATGAAGAGAACTATCCCACCCATGATCTTAAGTTAGCGGCCGTGATTTTTGCTTTGAAGATATGGAGGCATTATTTGTACGGCGAGACCTGCGAGATTTACACTGATCATAAAAGTCTTAAGTATATTTTCACCCAAAAGGAGCTAAATATGAGACAACGACGTTGGTTGGAACTTTTGAAGACTATGACTGCACGATTCATTATCAGATGGCAAGATGGTGGGATATACTTAGCAGCGTTGCAGGTACATGATCAAGGAAGCCCAAGATGGAGATTCGGGTATAGCTCACATAATTGAGAACATTAACAGTGGGAAACAATCCAAGTTCAGAATTGGCGAGCACGGTGTCGTTTGGTTTCGTAGTAGACTTTGTGTGCCAGGTGATTTATCCTTGAGGAGGAAGTTACTGTCCGAGGCTTATAGTTCTGGTTTCTCTATCCATCGGGAGGGACGAAAATGTATCATGACCTTAGAGGGCATTTCTGGTGGAGTGGCATGAAGTCGGATATAACAGAATTTGTCTCTCATTGTTTAGTTTTCCAAAAGGTGAAGATGGAGCATCAGAAGCCTAGCGGACTGCTTCAACCCCTTGAGATTCCGCAGTGGAAGTGGGAACATGTAACCACCAATTTTGTAGGAGGCTTATCGAGGTCAGTCAAGGGTTTTGACACCATTTGGATTATCGTTGATAGGTTGACTAAGACTGCGCATTTCCTTCCGATCCGATCAACAGCACCCTTATCTGAATTAGTTCGATTACATATTGATGAGATTGTGAGGTTGCATGGTGTGCCATTATCTATAGTGTCAGATCGAGATCCACATTTCACTTCAAAGTTCTAGAGGAGCTTTCAGAATTCTAGAGGCACTGACCTTCGTTTTAGCACGGCTTTTCATCCGCAGACAGATGGACAATCCGAGCGCACCATTCAGACATTAGAAGACATGTTGAGAGCTTGCGCGCTAGACCTTGGTGGGAGTTGGCATAGTCATTTGCCTTTGGTTGAATTTGCATATAACAACAGCTATCAGACAAGTATTAAGATGGCACCGTTCGAGGCATTGTACGGGCGGAGATGTAGGACACCACTATGTTGGGACGAAGTAGGAGAGAGACGGTTATTAGGACCAGAATTGGTGCAGATGACCACTCAAAAAGTTGATTTGATTCGGGAACGTCTCAAGGCGGCTCAAGATAGACAGCGCATTTATATGTCAAATCGTCGTCGCGAACTTGAATTTGAGGTGGGTGATCACGTATTTTTTAGGGTTTCACCTTGGAAGGGGGTGATGCGTTTCGGTAAGAAGGGCAAGCTTAGCCCTAGGTTTGTTGGTCCATTCGAGGTTTTAGAAAGAATAGGTCCGGTGGCTTACAGAATTGCGATACCGCCAGAGCTTTCGCATCTTGTGCCGTACGAGCCTTTGTCAGTTAGGGAGGACCTTTCTTACGAAGAGGAACTGGTTGAGATTCTAGACCATCGTGACCAAGTGTTAAGGACGAAAGTCATTCCGTTAGTTAAGATTTTGTGGCGGAATCACGAGATTGAGGAAGCTACTTGGGAGCTTGAGGAAGCCATGCACAAAAAGCACCCTCAGCTTTTTGACATTTAAGGTACGTTTTAAATTCCGAGGACGGAATTCTTTTAAGGAGGGGAGAATGTAATATCCCGAAAATTTCTTTTTTTTTCCGTGTGTGAAAATTTTATTTTTAGTAAATAAGCTTGTGGTCTTTTTGAGAATATTGAGAAAGTGATTTTTATCATTTTTGAAGTTTTTAGTTGAATGGAAAGTGTTCAATATTTTGATAAGGAAGTTTTTGAAGTTTTTAGTCGAATTAAAGAGGTTTTAGTCGACTAAAAGTGTTTCGGTCGGCTAAAAAGTATTTAAATTGTGTAAAATTAAATTTTGAAGGTTTTAGTCGAATTAAAGAGGTTTTAGTCGACTAAAAGTGTGTTTTAGTCGACTTAAAAAAAAATTCGCCTAAAAAGTTTTTAGTCGACTCAAAGTGTTTCATTCGACTCAAATGTTTTTAGTCGAATGCAAACTTAAATTTTTGTCCCTCTATATAAATAGTGTCTTATTTCATTTTCTTGTTTTTTCGGGGTTTCTCTGTTTCTTCCTCCTTTGCGAGAGAGAGAGAGAGAGAGAGAGAGAGAAAAGGCCTTGGAAGTTTGGAAGATCTAAGGTGAAGCTTAAGGTTTTGCTTTTTTCAAAGGCTTGGCTAAGGTAAGGGTTATTTTCGAAATTCACATCAGCGATGGACCAATCGCTCTTGTAAGTCTTTGGTTTCTTTTTTAAATCCGAATTTCTTCGAGTTGAGTTAAGTGATTCTTCTTCTTCTCTTTGCTTTGAGATTTACTATGAATAACTTGTTCTAAATGCTTTGACTTGTGAAATTCAATTTTTGTCAAATTTGTCTGATCTTAGAATTTACGATGTTGATATCGTTCGTTTTAGAGATTATCATTATTTCAAAAACTCCGTCTATTGTTTGACATGTCCGGTATTTGATTTTGTTAAATTGAATTCTTTGTTTTGATAACTCTATGAGCCATGTCACGGTGTATGCGACTTATGTCTGACTTACTCACGTGGATTGAAACGTGGGCTAGATCAGGGGAGTTGAGCTAGAGATCACGATCTTACTTTCTGAACTGGCCTCATATGTCAGTGATGACGTATGTGACCACTTTCTGAATGGCTCTCTAGTGTATTTTTCTTTATTCAGATATGTTTTGACATTCGAAATCTGGTTTGCTTGTCCGTTCTGTTAAGACCCTTTGTGCTTCCGAAATTTTTGTTTCTCTGATATTTTCGTTTCCGTTTGATTGGTCATTTGAGCGACCTTACTGGGCATTTTGCTCATCCCCTTACTGTTGTTCCTTTCAGGAGACCAGTAGATGGGACCTTGTATTGGAGGGCTAGCTGAGCGATCAAGAGTTAGCTGTTTTGTCTCAGATATTAGTTCTGACGCTACTTGGGTATATTTTTGAAAACTCCGTGTTGGAGAACATGACTTGTATAAAAGCTTTGGGGTCATTTTTGTTAGACATTGATGTATTTTGGAAATTATTAGTATATGCTCCGATTTACCATTTTGGAGTTTTTATGATAATTATAAGATTTTATCTGATCTCTATGTATTCGGCATTAACGCTCTGAAAATACATCCGGGGCGTTACAATTTGTCTATGAGCATGGTGTGTTATGATACAGCTGAGCTTTGGCATATCCCTTTTGAGGATTCCGGAAACAAGATGCTGAAGTGTTATGTTTTATGTGCAACTTGGATATTGAATTGATTTACTAATTGCTCAGGGTACTAAGCCATAGCTGCGTCGGCTATTTGACTATTGAATATTTTGACTGATCCTGAATTGTTTAGCGTGTTTGATTATGATCCTATGGTGCTATGATTATTCTGCTTACTGGGCTACCCGGTTCAACCCCCCCCCCCCCCCCAGGGGCAGAACCAGGAATATTTATTAGGGGGGGCAAAAATTATATGTCCGATACCAATTTTTTTTAAAAATAATATTAAAAACAAAGTGTACTTATAAAACATACAAAAAATATTATAAAACACACGCGCTTAACCGGTCGTGTCTCCTTCACACACTCTCTGTACTGTGTGTGTGTGTGTGTGCTCTCTAATCTGATCAGATTGGTGTGTGCTTGGGTTTAGCCAACACAAAGACTGCTATTAAGATCAGTGTCCTTTCTAACACATTATGGAGATACACCCACAAGATTTGATCTTTTTTTCCTTTCTTGGGACTGGGAGGGAAAACAACGACCCCCCCCCCACTCCCCAACCCACCCCCTTCTCTGTTGGAACTTGGGAACTATAAAGCCCCATTAAGACACAGAAAAAACTACAGCAGCAGCAGCACACTCTAAGCGACAAAGAGACACTCTCAATTCAAAGTTTTGCAGAGCATAGAAGCTTGGAGAGAAGATGTTTGCAGGCATTCAGTGATTTTCCCTCCTCAAACTCGTTATATTACTCATATTGCCGCTCAAAGACCCCATCAGAGCTGGGTTTTCAACAACAACCAACTCCTGCAAAAAAGGTTCCTACCCCAGCTCATCTATGACTTTAAAAGATAAAAGAAACTAAAAAAGGAAGACTTGAAGAGAATGTACCGAAGCTCCAAAACGACAAGAAGAAAGGCAGGCGGCAGCAGCGCAGCAGCCGGCGTCGGCGTCGGCGTCGGCGTGGGCCTCGCGGGACTACGGGTCTGCGGGAGGTCGTCGGCGGTCAAGATCAGGAGATCTCAGTCTCAGATCTGGTTCTTCAAGGGCGTCGCAGGAGTGAAGCCGTGAAAGAGAGAGTCGCCGGTCGCCGGTCTCCCTTGTCGTCGTCGAAGCTACTGTCTGAAGGAGTGAAGGGGAGTGAAGCCGTGAAGGAGAGAGTCGCCGGTCACCGGTGAGAGTCTGTGAGAGAGAGAGAGAGATAGAGAGAGAGAGATAGTCGATTGTGGGTCTCTCGGGGAACGGGGTATTGGGGATTGGGCCTCAGGGAACGGGATCTCGGGAACGGCGTCAGTGCGATTCCTAAAAAAAAAATTCCCCTGAAGCCAGGAGGGGCTTCAGCCCCCCCTTGTCCCAACGTGCGTCCGCCCCTGCCCCCCCCCCCCCTCCCTTATTTACCCTTCCAGTGCAAATGATTATTTTGGTAAGCACATGCAAGTGGAGATATGAGCGGGACTTGCAGTTTCGAAGTTTAGAAATGTTTGTAACCTATTTATAGGACTTGTAATTTGATTAGGATTGCATTGTAATTGTGTTGAAAAAATATCGAATTATGTCATTAGCAGCTTGGGTCTTCACATTATGCAGCAAGGGGTAGTGACACCAAATTCTTTAGATCTAAAAACAAACCATTATGCCCAAGCTTCAAATAATGCACTCTTATTCGTGATTCCCAGATAACTTATAATTTGGTAATATTTTGTTCCCTCATTGGTGGTTGTATTTTGAATGGTGTTGCATTACATCTAATCATGTTCCATGCCCTTGTTCAACGATGTACTTTTGTAAATTCTTTGTGTCCATACTTCATACAAACTTCAAATCATCTAAGTGTTAAACTTTTGCATGTTTTCATGAGTGATTACTTCAGTAGCCGGTTTAGGGACACGCCTCATTGAGCGAGCGGCCTTTTTGTTCTCTTCTAGTTTTCCCTTGAACCACCAACATGGCTTCTCTTGGTAAAAACCAAGGTTTCATACTTCTACAAGATTCTTGTCAAATTACAATTACAACCACTTAAAAGCCTATACTTCTCTGTTATTTAAGTTGTGTGGAAAAGGGTTCAACCTTAGCCTGGTGTTTGTGATAGTGACTAGACATTTGGATCCAGGACGCCAATTTGCCACACTCTGCTAGCTAAGCATATACTGCAAAATATGAAATCTTTTGGTAATCTAGACAGAACGATTATAATGTGCCTAATTAATTTGATAAATTTTCTTTCTTTGCATTTGGATCCAGCAGCTTATCATATAATAAGCAATGATCTTATCTTTAAAGTCCAACAAGGTACAAAATAAGCAAGTATACTGATGATAGCAATCGCAAAGGCAAACTCAACACATTCAATTGAAAATGGAGCTCGGAAAACATACCATCAACCTCAAACTCTAAAAACAGTGATACTGAAAAAAGGTTCACAGAAAGATTGAAGTTTTAACACATTGTCACAACATTTGTAGATTGATAAATATCTTAGTTTTTACTTTCCCCAAAATAGAAGTCATAACTTAAAGTTGGTTTTTCGAAGGTCTTTGTTTTTTTTTTTTTTTGGTTATGTGCAATTCATATGGCCATTGGAAAAGGTCTTTGTTAGATATAAACTATACCCCAATGTTAAATCCAAATAAGTGACATTAACCAAGTAAAACGAGATGAGGAGAAAGAGTTGCAAAAGTAGGACAAGCTATTAATTCATGCTTTTGAGCCCTTTTGCTACTTTTTTGCCGATTGCTAATATCGCTTTGCGCCACTAACCCAATAAAACATCATATTCAAATGGGTGCGAGCAAGCAAAATTGTAAACTCTCTTTTGGGTATGAGCTCAAAGCTAACTCTAGCTACCTTTATTCAAGATGAAGCTCAACTTGACCTAAACTTAAGCCAACAAGTCTTGGATCCATCCATGTAGATATGTCCGTCCTTTGTTACACTTACCAAATGTAAGACCAACATAGCTCATACGTACACCTCTATAAACCCCCTTTACGGGAGAGTCTAAAGCTCCCTTTTGTGTCTTGCTCGGCTAAAAACGCATGTTATCCAAGAGCCACCAACATGGGAACACACCTAGGTCTATTAACCATAGCATCAAATATGTGGAAACAATGAAGGTCTAGTGCACTAAGAAGGCCCAAATCTACATGATAACATCCAACTTGACCTATAGACTTAAGCCGATATAGCAGACCACGTATACATGTTAATTTTTTTTTTACACTTTAATAACATAGGACTAACAAACTCACACGTGCACCTTACACAGTCAAGGCTTTTTCTACGTAGAGTGTAAGGCATGGTGATGCAAGTAAAGTTACAACTCCTCTTCTCGGTGAACTCTTCATGTAAGCATATAGTTAAGAGTATAAGTAGATAGTAGTGACCATGGGTTTTATGGTAACTGGTGTAAGGATCAGGGCTTTACAACTGTTCTAGACTAAGGAATAGGCAAATGCAGTTTGCTCTAAATTATTTACAATATTTAAAATTTTAATAATTGAGGATCATCATCATGTTTTTTGTGTTTACATGTAGGGGTATTTTTAGGCAAATGTTGTCCATTTGGCCTCGTAACATGTGTTGATACGTTCTGAGTTTGCTTAAAAGACTAAGACTGCCTTTTTTTTTTTATACCAAAACTTACTAATTTTCTTAGTGGCTAAGTGTTTCAGACCATTAAAGTTGGCCAAGTTGTTTTTAACCTTGATAATTTTTGCACTTTAGCCTCTAAACCACTACTCTTCGGCTGCGTTTGGCGACAAGAATATAGATAAGGATAAGGACAGGATAAGGACGGATAAGGCCGGACAAGCTATACCGTCGGATAAGACCGGATAAGCAAGAAATCCTATCTAGCGTTTGGACCAAGTTCGGATTATAAGTCAGATATGTAATTTACAAAGTAATATATATATATGTATATATATATATATATATATATATATATATGTATGTATATATATGTATATATGTTTATATGTATGTATATATATATATATAGTTTTATATACATACATACATATATATATATATATATATGTATGTATGTATATATATAGATATATATATATATATATATATATATATGTATGTATATATATACCTATATAGATTTATATTATATACATACATATATATATATATATATATATCTATATATATACATTCATATATATATATATATATATGTGTATGTATATATATACCTATATAGATTTATATTAATATACATATACATATATATATATAGGGAGCTGATCCGTTGAGAGCGTGGGCAAAATAGGAGAAGTTGCAAACGCGATCTGGCCGTCCATCCTGAAAGATGGACGGCCCAGATCGCGCCTTTTTCGAATACTGTCAGTCGTCCGCCATACTGTATGGCGGACGGGTTTTTTTACATTTTTACCCCTCCGCCCGTCCGCTACATTGTATCGCGGACTGTCCAAATATTTTTTTTACATTTTTTTTAAGTTCGTCCGCTACATAATGTAGCGGACGATTTTTTGACAAAAATACCCTCTAGCTTCTGTCCGCTACATTATGTAGCGGACGTACTTAATGACTTTTTCCTCTTTCTCTCTCATTTTCCTCATTTAATGTTCTGACATTTTTGCGTTCTCTCTCCTCTCTCCTCTCTCTCATCATCGTATTTTGACTTTTTCTGTTTCTCATTAATGCGTCCGCTACATAATGTAGCGGACAAATAAGCAGTCTTATTTCACTCTCTCTGACTTTTTCTGTTTCTCATTAATGCGTCCGCTACATAATGTAGCGGACAAATACGCAGTCTTATTTCACTTCTTCACTTCACTTTTTCTCTGCTATGCACTTATCTCAGTAACAAGTCTCTCATGCACCAGAAAGTCTGATCAACTCCATCATTGATCGAATATACGAACACATCTGGCTTTGTGGTGTTGTTACTTCATGGCAAACAAACCCGCAAAAATTGATCTTTTTTTTTTCGAAAGTCCAAGCCTTCGAACAGTATGATCTCGTCTTTGAAGCAATCAACGGTGACAATCACCGGTTCCGGCACCCTCCGCCCTAAGTCAGAAACTTCCTACGCATGTCCCGGCATGCACCATTGATCGCCGGCATGCAAAAGAAAACCTAATTAAACAAGATTCCTATGAACTAAAAATAGATAAGACACGTGTCCCGGCATGCACCATTGATCGCCGTGCTTCCACGCCGGCGACGGAAATGCCACCTTTTCCGGCCATCTCGTGTTGCCTAGCCCCAGAGGAACAAAGTCAACCACATTGGAAGCCCTTTCACCTCACGATTAGAGCACGGGCGGACAAATCGGCATTTGACCAGAACCTATCAGGCTCATTATCAACCACCGCAAACCGTCATCACCCAGCAGCTACCAAGCTCACCTAATGCAAACAAATGACAAGCAGAGTAGAGAACCGCGCTACCTGAAATCGCAGTACACCAACCTTTCTAGATCCAGGAGGAAGGGGGATAACTAGGGGGGAAGGGGAAGTAAAAACCCTAGAAGAAAAGCCTAGATCTAGATTCACCCACCGATCTCCAACTCAAGACAGCTTGATGAATCCCGACGGCAAAACCCATAACCCCAGGAAGCCAAATCAAGCTTCACTTCGCGATCACAGTCGAGTGGCGCCACCGTTGCCGCTCTTGTACCGCCAGCTGAGGTAGGCCATCGACGCCGGTGGCTGGTAGACCAGTACAGTGCTCGAGAGAGAGAGAGAGAGAGAGTTGCTTACCCAAACAGATCTGGATAGAGAGAGAGAGCACGCGAGAGAGAGAGAGAGGAAGTCCAAACAGATCTCTAGAATCCCAAAAATTTCTGCTTTTTGATATTATGTCCCTGTCCGCTACACAATGTAGCGGACACACTAAACTGCTCAGTCAATCATACGGGAAAAAGTCAGAAGAAAGGAAAAATGTCAGTCAAAATACGATGATGAGAGAGAGGAGAGAGAACGCAAAAATGTCAGAACATTAAATGAGGAAAATGAGAGAGAAAGAGGAAAAAGTCATTAAGTACGTCCGCTGAGAGAGAGGAGAGAGAACGCAAAAATGTCAGAACATTAAATGAGGAAAATGAGAGAGAAAGAGGAAAAAGTCATTAAGTACGTCCGCTACATAATGTAGCGGACATAAGCTAGAGGGTATTTTTGTCAAAAAATCGTCCGCTACATTATGTAGCGGACGAACTTAAAAAAAATGTAAAAAACATATTTGGACAGTCCGCGATACAATGTAGCGGACGGGCGGAGGGGTAAAAATGTAAAAAAACCCGTCCGCCATACAGTATGGCGGACGACTGACAGTATTCGAAAAAGGCGCGATCTGGGCCGTCCATCTTTCAGGATGGACGGCCAGATCGCGTTTGCAACTTCTCCTATTTTGCCCACGCTCTCAACGGATCAGCTCCCATATATATATAATGTATATATACCTATGTGTATATATATATATATATATATATATATATATATATATATAGGTGTATATACATATAGGTATATATATAGGTGTATATACATATAGGTATATATAGGTATATATATATATAGGTGTATATACATATATGTATATATATATATATATGTATATATGTGTATATATGTATCTATATATGTGTATATATGTATATATATATATATATATATATATATATATGTATGTGTGTATATATATATATATATATATATATATGTATGTATGTATATTGGTGTTTATATATAATGTATATATATATATATATTTATACATATATATATATATATATATCTATATAGGTATATATATATACGTATATATATATGTATAAATATATATATATATATACATTATATATAAACACCAATATACATACATACATATATATATATATATATATATATATATGTATATAGGTGTATATATGTATATATATATAGGTGTATATAGGTGTATATATATATAATGTATATATATATATATATAATGTATATATATATATATATGTATATATATATGTATATTGGTGTATATATGTATATGTATATAGGTGTGTATATATATATATATAATGTATATATATATATATATATATATATGTGTGTGTATATATATATATGTGTATATATGTGTATATATATAATGTATATATATATATATGTGTGTATATATAATGTATATATAGGTATATATGTGTATATATATATATATATATATATATATACATATATATATATATATATATATATATTTATATATGTATATATACACACACGCAATGTATATGTATATATACAATGTATATGTATATATGGCGTTGAAGGGAAAGAGGAAGAAAAGTGGGGTGGGTCCCATTCATTTTAGTCCGACCTGATCTGGACTAATTTTATACCACCCCCCCCCAGGTATTGTTTTATCCCACTCAAGGGGGATAAAACAAGTCCAAAGGGTATCTTATCCGGGGACTAAGTGCGCGTCCAAACGCCGGATATGATTATTTTTATCCTATCCGGGGTCTTATCCCGCGCGCCAAACACAGCCTTCTAGTATATTGTTTAGCTATGGTTCCTCTAAACCACTACTCTTCTAATATATCGTTTAGCTATGGTTCTACTGCCCCCAGAGTGTCAGGCATATCGAATCAACCCTGAAGGCTTTGTTCGTTTAGAGGCTTAATCCAACTGATGGCATTATCGTTCTTATAGAAAGTGAAACCAATAAAATAACCCTAGAGGGGGGAGTGAATAGGGTTTTAAGACTAATTTAAAATATAACAACCAACAAACCTTAATCTCAAAAACTCAAGTAAACAAACAATCAATCTCAACACAATATGTAAAACAATAATGTAAAGAGAGAAGGGTTTAGAGATACTTGACAATGAGAATTAAATGGTTCGGCTTGATATACCCACAAGCCTACGTCCACCCCTTCAAGGAAGTCCCTTGAAAGGCCCTAGAATCCACTAGTATGATCTTCCTTACGGGTCAAGATCGAACCTCTTACAATCCCTTGATGCTATACCCACATCAAGAACAAGCTTTGACAAACCCAAAGCTCCAAAGCTTGACAACCCCAAGCTTTGATACAAGAACCTTTCAATGAAGAAATGAGTACAAGATTTCACTCTTAAGAAGTAGATGAGTACAAGTTGAAGTACTAGAACAAGAGAGATGAGTGTATGATGACTTATGAAAGTGTATCTCTCTCTAATGTAAGCTCACAATAAATGCTCTCTTGAAAAGGATGAGAAATCAATGAAAACAAGAGAGATTTGAACAATTGCTTTGATCTTTGAGAATATGAAAGATAGGAGAGCTTTGAATGCAATTGATGAATGAAAACAATGCCCAAGATGAGTATTTATAGAGCTGGGAATAAATATGACCGTTTGGGGTTAGGTAGGGCATTAAATGCGCCAAACGGTAAATGCAGTCGACTGCAATGCCCATTGCAGTCGACTGTAACCCAAAAAGTAGCCGTTGGAATTTCAAAATTCCAACTTGCAGTCGACTGCATTCAATGCAGTCGACTGTAATGGGCTACTGGAAGTATTGCAGTCGACTGCATTCAATGCAGTCGACTGTAATACCCTACTGCCTAACATGCAGTCGACTGCATCCCAATGCAGTCGACTGCATCCCTGAAAATGCAGTTTCCTGTTTTTAAAGCATGAAAAACTTTTTATGCATGCAAGGGAAACCTATGGGCAAGTTCTAGGTATACAGTCATCGTAACGATCATCTCTCTATGTCTAGTTTACAAAGACGGAAATAAAAGCATGAAAACTTCAATCGTCGAATTTCCTCTTTGATGCGTTCCGTTGAGAGTCTTTGATCGTGTTGCTCGTCTAATAATCCGTTTGCATGAGTATGAGATTGTTCCTATTGCTTCATCAACTCAATGCATGTTAGACAGCATAATCATCAATGTTAGTTATCATCAAAATCAAATATAATCCTAGGTTAAATAACCGTAGGGTTAACAATCTCCCCCTTTTTGATGATGGCAAACATTGATTCAAATAATATGAGATATATAAGATAATATGCGAAATGAGGCATAACAATCTCAATTAAAAACCATAAGGGGTCATGAGAAGAAATCATGACAAAACGCTCCCCCTATCTTAAGCAATGTAGGGCTCCCCCTAACTTAAGCAATATATGCTTAAGCAATGTAGGGCTCCCCCTAACTTAAGCAATATATGCTCATATCAAGTCCACACAAATATGAATCAACAATATTTTCTCCCCCTTTTGACATCATTGAAAAAAGTCAAGGGTGTGTGTGAAAGTGATCAACTTATGTATCCATCCATGGATAATCAATATTGCCAACAAGGGCTTTCAAACAATAAAAACATAAGTACTTGAATAACCATTGAAAGGTGTACCAAACACTTGTTACAAAGAAGGCACAAATATGAAGTGTAAAGGATTTGGAAATATGAGTGTGTGCAAATCAAAATGAGATTGAATGAATATCAACAAAATCAATAAGTTTGAAAAGAGAAACATCAACCAAAGCATGCTTTAAGCATATTAAGTAATGTTCAAGCATGAGAAGTGTAACTTGCATGATTAGCACAAGAGATATAACATTTAGTCACATAGGTGAAGACATGCCAAGTTCTCTTCTAAGAGCGGAAAACCTCTTCGAATCTAGAGGTTTAGTGAAGATGTCCGCTAATTGGTGATTTGTGTCTACGAAATCAAGAACAATATCACCTTTTTGCACATGATCACGGATAAAATGGTGTTTGATTTCTATGTGCTTTGTGCGTGAGTGTTGGATAGGATTTTTGGTCAAATCAATGGCACTAGTATTATCACATAATATAGGTATGTGATCATACTTGAGTCCAAAATCCAAAAGGGTTTGTTTCATCCAAAGAATTTGTGCACAACAAGCACCAACCGCCATATATTCGGCTTCGGTGGTAGAGAGTGCAACCGAATTTTGCTTTTTGGAACTCCAAGAAACAAGAGAGTGACCTAGGAATTGGCAACCTCCACTAGTACTTTTCCGCTCGGTTTTGCAACCGGCATAGTCGGCGTCGGAGTAACCAATTAGGTCAAAAAATGAAGTGTTTCTAGGAAACCATAACCCTAAATCGTGAGTGCCCTTAAGATATCTAAGGATTCTCTTGACGGCAATCAAATGAGATTCCTTAGGACAAGCTTGAAATCTAGCACATAAACAAACACTAAACATTATATCGGGTCTACTTGCGGTAAGGTAAAGGAGTGATCCGATCATACCTCGATAGCGCTTAATATCAACATCCTTACCATTTTCATCTTTATCAAGCTTTAATGAAGAGCTCATTGGAGTGTCAAAAGCATTTGATGCTTCCATGTCAAATCTCTTGAGTAGCTCTTTGGTGTATTTGGCTTGGTTGATAAAGATTCCATCCTTGCTTTGTTTGATTTGCAATCCAAGGAAGAATGTGAGTTCTCCCATCATGCTCATTTCAAACTCCTTACTCATACAAGAAGCAAACTCTTCGCACAAGGAACCATTAGTAGCACCAAATATAATATCATCAACATAAATTTGCACCAACAATAAGTCATTGCCCTTAGATTTTATAAAAAGAGTGGTGTCAAGTTTTCCTCTTGAAAAACCATTTTCTAAAAGAAAATTACTTAGCCTTTCATACCAAGCTCTAGGAGCTTGTTTTAAACCATAAAGAGCTTTGCTAAGACGGAAAACATGGTTTGGAAATTTTTCATGTTCAAAGCCGGGAGGTTGAGCCACATAGACCTCCTCCGAAATAAAACCATTTAGAAAGGCACTCTTGACATCCATTTGAAAGAGTTTAAAATCTCTATAGCAAGCAAAAGCTAAAAGCATTCTAATAGATTCAAGTCTAGCTACCGGTGCATAAGTTTCATCAAAATCAATTCCTTCCTCTTGGTTATAACCTTGGGCCACTAATCTAGCCTTGTTTCTAACCACGACTCCGGATTCATCAAGTTTGTTTCTAAAAATCCATTTTGTGCCTATAATCCTAAAGTTTTGAGGTTTAGGCACAAGGGTCCAAACTTGATTTCTTTCAAATTGAACTAGCTCTTCTTGCATAGCAAGCATCCAAGATTCATGATGTAGAGCTTCGGAGAATTTCTTCGGTTCAATTTGGGAAAGAAACGCTATATTAACATGTTGTTGAAGAGAGCGTCGAGTTCTTACCCCACTCGAAGGATTACCTAAGATTTGATCGCTTGGATGATCCTTTTTGTAAGTCCAATCTTTTGGTAATTCTTGAGAGTCGTCCAAGTTTGAAGCATCATTGATTGCTTCCTCATTTCCCCCTTGAGAACTTGATGGTTGCTCCCCTAGATCAATTTCTTTGGGGTGGCCTTGTAGTGTATCACTTATGTCCAAAGTTCTCAAGTCATTGTCCATGTCATCTACATTAACAATGTTAGTCCTCCGAAGAAAAGGATTAGTCTCATCAAAAGTAACATTAATGGATTCTTCAACAACCAAAGTACTTTTATTATAAACTCTATAAGCCATACTATTATTAGAGTAACCAAGAAAAATACCCTCAAAGGTTTTGGAATCAAATTTGCTAAGGTGATCCTTGGTATTTAAAACAAAACATTTGCAACCAAAGACTCTAAAAAAGCTCACCTTAGGTTTCTTATCATTAAAAAGCTCATAAGGGGTTTTTAACAAAATTTTTCGCAAGATAACTCTATTAAGAACAAAGCATGCACAATTGACCGCCTCCGCCCAAAAGTATTTAGGTAAACCATATTCGTTAAGCATTGTTCTTGCCGCTTCTTGCAAAGACCTATTCGTTCTTTCGGCAACACCATTTTGTTGAGGAGTTCTAGGAGCCGAAAAATTATGTGATATCCCAAAGTCATCACACAAGGCTCCTATTTTTGAATTTTCAAATTCTCTACCATGATCACTCCGAATGTTTGTAATCAAATAACCTTTTTGATTTTGAACACGTTTTGCAAATGAAGTGAACACATTTAGAGATTCATCTTTGGTAGCCAAAAAGAAAGTCCAAGTATAGCGAGAAAAGTCATCAACAATAACAAAACAATATGATTTACCACCAAGACTCGTAGTTGGGATTGGTCCAAACAAATCCATGTGAAGTAATTGCAAGGGTCTAGAAGTAGATACCATTTTCTTCGGTTTGTGAGAGACCTTCTTTTGCTTACCCATTTGACAAGCATCACATACTTTATCTTTCTCAAACTTGATCTTCGGGAGACCCCTCACAAGTTCTTTGCTTGAAATATCCTTCAAGTGCTCCATGTGCATGTGACCAAGTCTTCGATGCCAAAGCCAAGATGTTTCACTAATAGCACTAAGACACTTGACATCTTGGTTAGCTAAATCATTTAATTGAATGGAGTAAACATTATTATCTCTACTACCAACCAAAATAGTTTCATTGTTCTTCAAGGATAGTATAGTGCATTGAGAAGCCTCAAAGATAACTTTAAAACCTTTATCACTAAATTGACTAATACTAAGCAAGTTATGCTTCAATCCTTCAACATATAACACATTCTCAATTGAATGTGGTTCCTTACCAATAGTTCCTTTACCTTTGATTCTTCCTTGAGAATTGTCACCAAAGGTCACATTTCCTCCTTCCTTAAGATCAATCGATGTGAAAAGAGATATGTTGCCGGTCATATGTCTTGAGCATCCACTATCAAGAATCCACTTCTTGCTACTAGATTTTGCTTTGAGACATACCTATAAATACAAATCAAGTAATGACTTTTGGTACCCAAATTTTCTTGGGTCCTTGGGTGTTAGTCTTGCATTTGTATTCTTGACCTTTCACAATCCACATTTTCTTTCTACCTCTAACAAAAACAATTCTACAAGGACAATGATTAGTCGTATGCCCTTTCTTGTTGCACCAACCACAATGTGTAAAAGGTGTGCAATAGTTCTTTGGTCGTTTTGTAAGAATATTCAACCTAGCTTGTTGTTGCAAAACTTTAGGAGGCATGGCCATGGGATCTAATCCAAGACCGCCTTTGTTTAGGCCAATTCTTTGGCGTCCAAGCATGACATCCAAATTGTTTTGACCATCAACAAATTTTTCAAGACATTTTCTTAAATCACAAATCTCAACTTGTAAATCTTTATTTTGTTTTTCTAAAGCCAAAGTTTTGGAAGAGATTTGTTTTGAGCTAGGAGTGTTAACAAGTAAATCAACCAAATTGTTATTCACATGCTCTACATATAAATGGCTAGACATGCATTCATTCTTGGCATGCAACTTTTCATTTTCCATTATCAACTTTTCAATTTGCTTATTAGCTTCAAGAAATTTCTTAGACAAAATAATATTTTTCTTGAAAATTTTCTTGGATTCCTCATATAAGCTATCATAAGCATCTTCAAAACTTTCATTATCACTATCACTACCGGAAGAAAAGCTTACCTCATCATTTGCCATGAAGCACACATTTGCTTGATCATTCTCTTCATCACTTGAATCAAAGTCACTCCATGTTGAAGTGTGTTCGGCATTCATTGCTCTTTCCTTCTCCTTGTTCTCTTTCTTAGAGAATTGTCTTCTTTTAGCTTTTTCCCATACATCTCTTCTTTCCTTCTTCTCCTTTTTGTAGATGGGACAATCCATCTTCATGTGTCCCGGCTTGTGGCATTTGTAGCAAAGCCTCTCTTCGTTGCTAGTATTTTGTTGCCTTCTCCCATCATTTCTTCTAAATCTCAAGAATTTCTTGAAGTTCTTTGCAACCAATGCCATATCCTCTTCATTAAATTCTTCATCATCATCACTTGACTCAAGATTTGAAGATGAAGCTTTAAGAGCAATTGATGTAGGCTTCTTCTTGACGTCCTCTTGATCAAAGGTCTTGAGTTGCATTTCGTACGTCATGAGTGAGCACATCAATTCATCAAGAGGAAAGATGTTGAGATTCTTTGATTCTTGGATGGCGGTGATCTTTGCATCCCAAGCTCTTGGTAAGGACCTAATCACTTTTCTCACTAGATCACCATTAGTGAATTCCTTACCTAATTGCTTCAAAGGGTTCACAATGTTAGTAAAACGAGTATTCATATCCGTAATAGATTCATTTTGAAGCATATGGAATAACTCATAATCTCTAAACAATAAATTCATCTTGGAGTCTCTAAGAAGAGAAGTCCCTTCATGAGTGACTTGAAGAGTATCCCAAATACTCTTAGCGGAATTACACATAATGACTCTATTGAGTTCATTAGTGTCTAAAGCACATACAAGACAATTTTTTGCTCTAGCATTCATACAAATCATCTTCTTGTCATGATCACTATACTCCGATTTTGATTTAGGTTCTTCAACCTTGTCAACCACTTTGATCGGAACGAATGGGCCATTCTCAACAATATCCCACATCTCATAGTCTTGAGATTCTAAGTAGATTTTCATCTTAACTTTCCACACACTATAGTTGGTCCCATTAAACAATGGAGGCCTAGTGGTAGAACTACCCTCCATACCCCCAACATAAGACATGATCGATTAACTCTCTTGGCGTTACCCAATATAACAAGAGCCGAGGCTCTGATACCACTTGAAACCAATAAAATAACCCTAGAGGGGGGGGGGTGAATAGGGTTTTAAGACTAATTTAAAATATAACAACCAACAAACCTTAATCTCAAAAACTCAAGTAAACAAACAATCAATCTCAACACAATATGTAAAACAATAATGTAAAGAGAGAAGGGTTTAGAGATACTTGACAATGAGAATTAAATGGTTCGGCTTGATATACCCACAAGCCTACGTCCACCCCTTCAAGGAAGTCCCTTGAAAGGCCCTAGAATCCACTAGTATGATCTTCCTTACGGGTCAAGATCGAACCTCTTACAATCCCTTGATGCTATACCCACATCAAGAACAAGCTTTGACAAACCCAAAGCTCCAAAGCTTGACAACCCCAAGCTTTGATACAAGAACCTTTCAATGAAGAAATGAGTACAAGATTTCACTCTTAAGAAGTAGATGAGTACAAGTTGAAGTACTAGAACAAGAGAGATGAGTGTATGATGACTTATGAAAGTGTATCTCTCTCTAATGTAAGCTCACAATAAATGCTCTCTTGAAAAGGATGAGAAATCAATGAAAATAAGAGAGATTTGAACAATTGCTTTGATCTTTGAGAATATGAAAGATAGGAGAGCTTTGAATGCAATTGATGAATGAAAACAATGCCCAAGATGAGTATTTATAGAGCTGGGAATTAATATGACCGTTTGGGGGTAGGTAGGGCATTAAATGCGCCAAACGGTAAATGCAGTCGACTGCAATGCCCATTGCAGTCGACTGTAACCCAAAAAGTAGCCGTTGGAATTTCAAAATTCCAACTTGCAGTCGACTGCATTCAATGCAGTCGACTGTAATGGGCTACTGGAAGTATTGCAGTCGACTGCACTCAATGCAGTCGACTGTAATACCCTACTGCCCAACATGCAGTCGACTGCATCCCAATGCAGTCGACTGCATCCCTGAAAATGCTGTTTCCTGATTTTAAAGCATGAAAAACTTTTTATGCATGCAAGGGAAACCTATGGGCAAGTTCTAGGTATACAGTCATCGTAACGATCATCTCTCTATGTCTAGTTTACAAAGACGGAAATAAAAGCATGAAAACTTCAATCGTCGAATTTCCTCTTTGATGCGTTCCGTTGAGAGTCTTTGATCGTGTTGCTCGTCTAATAATCCGTTTGCATGAGTATGAGATTGTTCCTATTGCTTCATCAACTCAATGCATGTTAGACAGCATAATCATCAATGTTAGTTATCATCAAAATCAAATATAATCCTAGGTTAAATAACCGTAGGGTTAACAGAAAGCTTAATCGTGTCTTGGGCTCGTATTGCCACATTGAAGACCATTGGGCTACCGTTTAAAGGCCACATGTCTCTCGTCTTCATGACACTCCAACACACCACTGTTATGAGAAGGACTGAATTTTGCCTTTGGATCGTATTACCAAATTGAATACCCTTCTCTTCCATTTCAAGTCAATATGGCTTTTATTATAAAAGGATATTCTACGAGTCTCGGCCTTAAACCGACTTTGAGATGCATTGTTATCAATGTTGCTAGCCAGGGTTCTTCCTCATCTTTGTCACGTTTTTCTCAATTGACCTTTTAGGCATTTGTCCATACATGTTTCCTCACATGTGCAAGTCCACCTGTTGTGTTATTAGGCAGTCTCTTGCAAGGAGTAAGAAATTGAGTGTGCAGTATTATTATTGCTGGTTTGGAAATTGTTTGCAAATGATTCTACACAACTTTCCTACTTATAAAATGACCCTCAAATGTGTATATGGTCAGTTGACGCCATTCAAAATGGTATATGGCCGATATTAGCCTTGAATTTTGAGTTTTTGAGGCTCCAACGAGTACATATCAGTGCATCAATCCTACAAGAAAAGCCACTTTTAGCGATGGATTTTTCCGTCGCTAAAAGTGGTACTCCTGTAGCGAAAGACTTTTAGCGACGAAATATCCGTCGCTAAAAGATTGCGATAGAAATATTGAATCCGTTGGTAAAAATGATACATTTATCGACGGATTTATTTACTTTTAGTGACAGAATCAAAATATTCCGTCACTAAGGATATTTTAGGTATTTTCTCATTTTTTGTATTTTTTGATTTTTAATTAAAAATATTTTTAGCTACGAAATAGTCTATCGGTTAAAATAGAAAATTTTATAAACAAAAAATTTTAATTTTTTTTTAATATCTAAACCTGCTTCTTTTAATTCAAGCCACACAAAAAGCCCCTGATAGCAATTTTTTTTTTCGAAAAAAACAAAATCTACTTTCTATATATAAATTTAATCAAACAATTCACATTACAATCTAACCCAAATTGTCCTACAAATGTCGCACAGCTCCTATATAATACAATCTAAGTATTAAAGTGAATTACAAAGAACCAATTGTAAGTGTTAAGCGAGAGTAGAGAAGCCTCAAGTGATAACATGTTGCACAACTGAACTTATATTCTTATAAGGTCCACACTGAAAGAACATCCACAGCTAGACCTGACAATTTTATATCCGTACCTGCGGGTCTACCCGTACCCGGTCAAAAACCCCGGGTACAGGTACGTATATGTACTACCCGTCGAAAATAGACTCGTACCCGAATCGAACCGTATTTTTCGGATCAGTTGGCGGGTTACCTGGTTTACCCGTTTTCCCAAGCATATATAAATGACCATCGGTGCTCTAACCCTTCATTTTCATTTTTTTTCCTTACTTCTCACTTCTCTACCGCCGCCCCTCTCACTCTAGATCTACGCCACCCCTCTCACTTTAGATCTACGCCACCCTTCACTCCGACTTCCCCCACACTCCCACGTCACGGATCTACAGCAACTCCACCGTCGCCGATCCTTCACCGCTGCCACCGTTGTCATCCGTCACCACAGCCAACGCCGTTCGAGTAGGTGAGCGATCGTAGAGCCTCTAGATCGTCGCTCCGTCCTCCGTCGTCGCTGTGTTCGATCAGATCTATCATTTTCCGTCGCCGACTAGATCTACTGTTGACCGTCGCTGACCAATCTTGAACTTTTCTTTTTGTTTTATTTTGTTTATTCCATATGCCTAATCTTGATTTTCAGTCGTGTTGTGTAGGTGTGTAGGCTTTTGATTCTTGTGTAATGGATCTCTTACTGCTGAACGCAGATCTGATGATCTTGAACTTTTTTTTGTTTAGTTTAAAATATTAGTCTTGATTTTCAGTCTTGTTGTGTAGATCTTGTGCGACTGCTGAGCAATGGAGAAAATAGAAGTTGTGTTTGTGTAATAAAAGAAAGTAGAAAAGAGAAGAAAAAGAAAGGAATATTTATTAAAAAAAATAAAAAAAAAATTTTACCCCGCGGGTAATACCCTACCTGCATGGATAGGGTACGGATCCAAGAAAAGTCTATCCGGGAAAAAACGGGTAAAATATACCGGATCCGTTTTCATCCGGTGACAAATTGCAAGGTTTGGACCTATTCTTCCTTATAGATTTCACAGTAGATAGTCGTAGTATTAGGTTGCTTATATTGTCTAGAGTATACTTTCAACTGTTCACAGCAACACATCAGTAACTATCACCAAACTTGGACGCAAGGATTAGATCAACAAGAGGGAGAAGAACCAAATCCAAACAAAAAAAGTTCACAAGTGGAAAATCCAAATTGTAACATTTCTGCATTCTTTATTATATCAACTACATATCATTTCATCAACCAAATTAGAGAATAGTAAAAAACAACTTTCCAAATGCTTTTTAGCGACGGATTTTGTTCAGTTGCTAAAAGTTCGTCGAGAAAAATTGTTTTCTTGTAGTGCAAGACCTAGATCAACGTGTGTCGATGTGTTAGATTCATTTTCATGCATGGACATAAAACTCATTGTTTCACCGGTGTACTCGTGGTACTTAATGAATTGTGCACCTTTCCTATTTCGGCCATCTTTATCTTTATTTAGAAAAATATATGATTAATGCGCTTTTGCTGCTTTGAAAGGCAAAATGAAAGCTCGTTTCTTCGTGAACGGCTTGACCTTTGAATCATCTTTGCGAAATTTGGATCTTATCCAAATTCGACCCAAGAATCTTATCATCACCATTTTCTAACTTATGCAGCAATTCTCACTACAAAAAAAAAGGAGCATAGACGACACTTGAAAGATGTTGCAAACTTGCTCAAATTTGCGACACATTTTTAGAAACATTGCAAAATTTATGACACAAACTTATACGTGTCACAAAGTTTCCGATGTTTTTATACCTGTCACTTATTTAGCGTCGCTCTTCTCCTTAATGACACTTATGAAACGATATTTAATAGTACGTCGCTTAATAACGATGCTTACAATAAGATGTCGTCAACTCCGTATGTTAAACGATATCGTTTTATCGACTTCTTCTTTTACACACAAATCATAGAACGTTGGAATGCAAAAAGAATTAGAGGGAAAATGTTTCAGCCTCTGACGCCCATTGTTTCAGGTTGTTCCTCTTCTCAAAAGATGGACGTGCAAGGTGTTGAAGTCTGAAAATCAGCCTCCTTTGTCTCTCACAAGATCACCCTTACAAACTTTCCCAGACTCTTTCTCTCTCTCTCTCTCTCCGACGACCGGCCATGAAGAACAAAGATTAACCTTCCTCGTCCTCTCCTTCTCTACAATTTTCAGTCACAGGTACAGAAATTGGTCTCTCACTCTCTCTCTCTCTCAATCTTTTCATCCTCTAAACCCTAGTTATCCCAATTTGATGTTCTTAGAATTGAAAAATTAACATGCAAGGACTTCAATTCTAGAGAAGAAATTGGCACTTTTTTGTTAGACCGAGTTTGAAAATTTATGGCATTGAAAATTTATTTTTTGGGCGAATGTGTTGTAGCGAGAATTTTAGCTCTCTATTTTCTTCCTCTTATTAGAAATTTATCCCACTCATAGTATGGGTAAACATTAGTGACTTTTGGGTTGTGGTCTAGAGGTAGAGATTGAGGGGCTTGTAGGAGGGAAAGCGTGTAAGAGGATTCTTGTGTGTTTGTTTGTGGGGGGTGGAGTGGAGATAGTGTAGTGTACCTGTATATATAGAAAAAAAAAAAACTGTAGTTTATAATTTCATTACCCAGTAACTACTCAGCAATTTTGTGTTAAGATACACCAAATCCACCTTAAGGCAAGTAGAAATAGGTGTAGGGAAAGTTACTAAGGAACTGGTGTTGTAGTGAACCTATATATGTAGAGAAAAGACAGTAGCTTGTGTAGAGAAAAAGCAATAGTTTATGGTAGTGTAGTTTACCTGTATATATACAGAAAAACAGTAGTTTATGTTTTCATTAACCAGCAACTACCCAGCAATTTTGTATTAACGTACATCAAATCCCCCTTAAGACAATTTTGTGCTACCACTTGTGATCCTATTGGGCTGACAGTACAACGCCCGCCAAGTGTTTGTTAAAGTGTTGTTTAGCTATACGAAAGCAAGCAAACAAAGTAGAATTTTTTGTGTTGCACAACTCAGTATCATGATTTATGTGATTGTGTTAGTAAGTGACGTGACGTTTATAGATGGCTTTGATCTTTTTATCTGTGGAAGAAACAGTGTTTTTTCACATGGGGGGTTGATCCGGGTGAAATTTTCCATAACCCAATTTTTCCTCTTTACATTCCAAAATGGCACGCATTAGATAGAAATGATGTCTTTAGAAGTCCTGTTAATACCACTGATTTTGCAAGATTTTAAGAATAAAGACTGTAGTTGTTGGACGATATGCAAGTTATTCAAAACACCGACACAAATAAAGCCATTAATCAGCACATTTTGAATTTGACATAAGAGAATGCGGATTATGGTTTTTGATGGCAAAAGATTAGTTTTAGTGGATTCATCCATTCTGACATACTCTTCCTAGCAGATTGAAAACCTTTGAATTAATACAGAAGCTTGAACACCTAAGTTTTCTTGAGAGTTGCAGAAATTCTCTGCAAAATAAAATTGTGCATCATTACATGTTTTTTCTAATTGTATATGGAGAAGCTATATTTTTTAAGATGAATATGCCTTAGCGTCAATAGTGAATGGTGCAACTAAGGCAGCTTGGGCTTGGATGTTACGTAGTGAACCTGTTTGACTTTAATAGGAGGAACCGTTTATATGAATCTTGTTGTCGTGGCAAGTATAAATTATCCTTGGAAAAAATCTTGAGTGTGTCATGCATGGTTTTTTGGTATATCATCTTGTGTTGGAACTACTTAGGGTAGCAAAGACAACTGATCTAAATGCTTGAGATTCGTTGGAATATGCCGAGAAAGAAGCGAATAGGAACCTACCTTTTTTGTTAATAATGAATTTTGGGCTTAATCACACAATTCTCAGCTGGAGGATATTAATTTCTTGTTTAGAGTAGATCCTGGATTTATACCTTTGAGACGCTTTAATTATCCTTGAATTGGAAGCATCAGCTGCATCTATGAACTACTATCATCATTCAATTTTAAAGGGATGAACGTCTTAGAGTAGATATTTTAGTGGGCATAAGGATATAACTACAGGCATTGTTTTTAATTATACTCTGACACGTTTTTGCTCAAGTACATGACCTGTTTATGCTTAAAGCACACCCGGTAATGCGAAAAATGAGATTAATTACATAGCGATTTTTTAATGTAAGGATGACATTAGTTTATTTTTTCAGCGATACCTTTGTTTGAGTTATAATATTTCAAAGAAAGGTTTATTAGAAGGGATTTTACGTCTGTAGAAGCCTTGTTAAAAGATAAATGGTTGTTTGGTAGAATGTTTGTGAGAACTAGACTCCGTTTACTTGCCAAGTATGTTAGCTGAAAGTTGGAAGAATGTGTCCACCCGAAGACAGATTAATAAGCTTAAACTTATGAAATGTTGCGTGTTAGTCTCCCACGATGAATAGCAAATTATTATATGTAGTTGTCACGACTTTTTCTTAGCAGATAACTCTGCTGCATATATAAACATGATAAAAAGAAGGTACTTTTTCATGTCTCTAAACATATGATATGTTTTGCATTCATCTTTAGCAGTTTGAACTTTTGTAATGATCCAGCACCTTGTACTTGCTCTCTTTAAGTTTTTAAGTATAGGTACGACAGCCGCAAATGTAAATATAATAAACTGTGATGGATGGTTTTATGGATTCAACTACTTGACAATTATCGTTATGAAAAATGTTTTTAGCACGATGTTAACTTCAATATAGAGAAGTGCTAACGTGATACTGTAAAAGTCAAAATGCAGCCTTTAATTTCATATGGGAACTCAAGGGAATCAGAACTAAAATGAAACTAATTGTAGTATTTTAACAATCTAATTACTTAATCTGGGACATTATCACTAAAAAAGCGATTTAATTTTTTATTTTGGTATCTGTCCACCCCCTTACTTGGCTCACACTTATTTATCTTATGTACATGTATTAAGCAATGACGTTCATCAATTTCCTCATCCCCTGTTTTTACCTGATTGAGATAATGAAAGTAAAGGAAATTTTGGCTCTTCAAAGTGGTACAAGGAGTGGAAAAATGGGCATAGTGCACTCGGCAAAAATATTAAATTATCAAACATGCAATTTCACGGGTTAGACGTTATTTATCTGTACCAAATGAGCTTGCCATGAAGCCAAACACAAAATGGTTAGTACAATGGTTAGACGCTATTTATCTGTTTGCAGCAGTGAGTACGAGATAAAACTAATGACGTCTGTTTAATGAAATACTATTGGCTGTTCTTTTGATCATTGGTAGGTGATGGATTGGGCCTTTCTCCACCATTTCTGGTTGCAAATGTTTTCATCTTGGAAGACATGGTGTGGTGGTCTTGGGTGTCACCACTTTGGAATGTATTACCACATCACCTATCTTGCTTTGAAATTTCGTAATAACTTGACTAATTCGATGAAGGCTATTGGTCTGGACATATTGACAGGTGTGGGCACAATACTGGTAAGCCTTACATTTAGCGTCAAAATTCTGTAAGTGGAGTGTTCTACTTGCTTTTCAGTTAATAATATAGCCAAATATTTTAGATTATTCAGATATCTTGATTGTTATGATGAGGAGGCTTATCAGATGTACTTAGAAGTTTGGAAAGTTAGATGTACAGGAGAGTTGGAGTACCCTCATTTACTCATTATAGTTCGGATTACAAAAACTTCAAAAATGTCGCTCTGCTACAGAGTTTGAGATGGCATCTACGTTGCAACTTAAAAAATTCTCTCTCTCTCGCTCTCTCCCCCCACCCTCCCTCCCTCTCCCTCTTCCTCTCCCTTACCATTTCTATGATAAGTATTAGAAATGCCTCTTCACAAACTTCACAAAATATATTATTTGAAATCATTTTCTTATTATATTTGCTTAGCAAACCATTCTTAAAGTTAAGATTATAACCATGTGAGCAGAAGCCTATAAGACGACTTTAGACTTTATGGTTCTTGAGGTTCTCTTTTAAACCTTCTATCTTGATTCTTTTAGGGTCCTCAGAAGGTGAAATACGAGACAGTTTCTCGGTGTTTTGACAATGTGATAACTGCAAAGAGTATAATCATTGCTACTGGTTCTGTTCCTTTTGTCTCCAAAGGTATTGAAGTCGATGGTGCAGATTATTCTTTCACGTCCTCTAGCTCCTACTTTTACTCTTTACATAGAATTCAGTAATTAAACGTGCTGCAGTCATGTCAAAACATGCACATCTAGCTTGTGCACAAATACAGTGAGTGGGTCAAGCCACTTCAACACCTACTTTTGACTTGTTATTTATAGCTTTCATTATTGATCTTTAGACATCTTCAAGCTTTCCCGTTCAGCACTTTGAGTCTTGCTAATGGTCTCACAATTGAGTTACTCTAATCATCATTCTCGATCATTCCTAGTCTCATCAGTGTTTTTTGCTACCAAACTTTGTCACCTATGCAATGTACATTGTAATTGAAACGATGTCAAGCCAACGTTACGGAACCTTTCGGCGAACAGTACGGTTTGTAAACGCGGTCAATTGCAGTGAGTACTTACAGCAATCGGTGATATGACAGAGCTAACAAGCATTTGTGTTTAGAGAGAATATTCGCTACTATGGCGATAGAGGTGACATTTAACAACCAGCAAACGAAATGAGATGCTTACAAAACTTTAAAAATTATTCCCTTTACTTAGGTAGAGTTCGATAATACTTTCAGTTTTGGTTTTCTGCTTCAAAAAAAAAAATCAAAACTAGTTAATTTTTTTTTTTTTACAAAAACAAATAGGTGTTTGATTATCCAGTTTTTATATTGGGTTTTTTCTTTTGGGTGTTTGATTATTCAGTTTTTATTTTGAGTTTTTTCTTTAGTGGTAGTTTGCGGTGGTGGTAGTGGGGTGTGGCAGTGGCTGACGGTGGTTGTGGTCGGCTGCAGGCAGTGGTTGCCGGCGGTAGGAGGGTGGTGGTGGTCTCAAAATAAAAACTAAAACTAAAACTGAAAACTCATTTTTTGGAGTTTTCAAAAACAGCTCTGTTTTAAAAATTAGTTTTCAAAACTGAAGAAAAAAAAAAAGAAAGTTATTTGCTAAACGCGCTTATTTTTTCCAGTTTACAAAACTGGAAAAATAAGTGTTATCAAACGGAGTCTGAATCAATCATTTTATGTGCCTCTACAATGAATAGTTCCTTGAAATTGTAGATTCAATACCAGTCATCACAACCCATTATTTTCGGGGTTAAATGAATAGCTAGTCCGGATTCACAGGCTTCTGGTAAAGACAAATCAAGTCCTGTTACAGCTGGTAATTCCGGTAAAGACAATGAATAGTTCCTTGAAATTGTAGATTTAATACCAGTCATCACAACCCACTATTTTCGGGGTTAAAGGAATAGCTAGTCCGGATTCACAGGCTTCCGGTAAAGATAAATCAAGTCCTGTTACAGTTGGTAATTTGCTCAAAATTACTGAAAAATCCTTGAGTTCGGGAGAAGGAACTCCTAGTCCAGTTCCGCAGGTAGCTGGTAAAGACACATCAAATCTTGAGACTCACCGTTTGGGTAAAACGGAGCAAAGGAGACTGAAGCATAAGAAAGCAAAAAAGCAAGCCTATGTCCACAACATTTTGATATAGACATAGGGAAGAGTATCAATTCAATCCATCAAATTAATAGTAATTTCAAAACATTTCAGGTGTAATAAAACAGAAGCATGTAACATTGAACATGAGCAGTACGCTATAGCAAAGCCATACTGACAGTGCTCAATACACTTTACATATATATATATGTACACTAACTGGTCCATTTAGGTACTAGTTCAATTCAACCAACAAACCATCCTTATAACGCCAATAATACACTAACTCATGTCAATACCTAAGATTTTATCACTCATGAACATTTCTACTCAGTGAACAAAGGAAGAAAGTAAAACGAGTGTACACTTTATTTAGAGAAGGAAAAAATGCTTTACCCCAAAGAAAATACTAGTATATATTGCATAAAGAGAGAGTAATGTAATGTGTAACTCCCACCACCAATCACATTCCAAAAAAGGTACTGGTGAGCCTCCAATGGTGACGCAATCCCAAGCGATGTGGCAGACACCACACTTGCCACCATCAACGGTCCAGGCCATTGCCAAGCCTTTAAATTCACGATGGTGGGCGCCCACACTACACAACCCTTGGCACGTATGGTACCGACATTCCACGTGT
>JAVXUO010001592.1:0-103257 GCA_033065855.1 Escallonia rubra
TTTGGGGTGGTTGGTTAGCGGCTGTAGTGGTTATGTGTGTGAGAATGTGTGTGTGAGAGAGAGAATTAAGACTGTCAAAAGGATGGCCACGTTGACATGCTTTGTGTCATTTTTCATAACGACAGTTCTATCTCTTTGACTTTTAACATGGTCAATCTAGGTACTGATTTGATACATTTTTTTAAAGTTAAGTTCTTCTTTGGCGCACTTTCAATGTTGGGTACTAAAGTTATACTCGGAGTAAAGTTGAGGATACAGTTTTGGGATTTGCCCTTTTATTTTCAACACGGACTTATATGATAATACCGCATCTACTCATCTAAAAAGTCTATATACATATGTCTGTATGTGTTCTTTTGAAATCTATATTACGAAATGAATGTGTAAAGTTGATATCACATAATGGTACTTAACTAAGTAGTTTCAATAATGTTTACAAACCTACGTTTTCACCTTATATTTGTGCATACGCATTACCGTTTTAATATAAATACAAACTCAACAAAAGTTTATCAAGAATAATTTACGACCCGAATCATTCATCAAATAAAGACCTATATCATAAAAGTAAAAAGGTTTTGTGAGTTAAGAAAGTTATAAGGTTAATTACACCATGACCTTGAGGTTAGGGTAAAATTACTGGCGTGTCAATTAGTCGGAACAAATAGCACTTATGTCTATTGACTGAACGAAAATAATAAAAAGATGAAAAGACCAGAATGCCCATCACTTAGGAATGTAATTTTTCAAATGTCGTTCCTCATCCCTTCATCTCACCATACATCCCCACCATCATTATCCATTTACACTTCTTCTGGTTCGACACACATACAGACAACAGATACAAGTACCCCTAACCCCCCCCCCCCCCCAATAATCGGCCACAATCACATCCCACCATCATCGTCTTCAGTTTTCTGACCTTTCTTCAGCCTTCTCGCACTAATTCATTGTCACAGGTTTCTAACTCTAATCACTTATAACAAACCATTACAATTCAACAAACAAAATAAACAAAATGAAAATTTGAATTCGGGGTTTGAAATCTGGAAGAAGATATATAAGATTTCTTATTTGCATCAAACTACTACCCAACACCACGGCAACTGCCGCCATTAACCACCACCAGAGCAGCCTTCCACCACTGCGTCCAATTAACCCACCACCAATCTAATTCACCCACCACCACCAGACGACCCACCACCGCGTTAAATTGACTCTCCACAAACCACAATCATCATCAATCAGCCTTCCACGAACCACTACACCTCTAGGTAACACGCCTACACACACACTCAACTAATGTTATCAGATTTATGACTGATTTTACGACTTTGAAATCTTCATGTTTGTGCTATTACCGATGACATTTATGGCCGTGGATGCGGCCAGATGGGGTGGGATAACATGGAGGCCGGCGTTCGCCGGCGCTAGGATGAGGCCAGTGGGGCTGAGCCAGTTTGCTGATTTTCAAGCTGAGTACTTGCCTAGGAAAGTGCGACATCAGAGTGTGGGGAGAATTTGGGTTGAAACCCTAATTTGGAAAGTTAGGATTTGTAAGTGTTTATATTCTATATACCTTGTAGATACAAAATGAGAATAGTATTGACATTTAAAAAATACCTATTGATGACATAAGCAAAAAAAATATTTTTAACGGATCAATACGACTTATCTTTTGAAATTTAGGGGCTGTTTGATAAAACTGAAAATTAAGTGCTGAAAAAGTTAAGCGTTGAATTCGAAAAACTGAATACTTTAAGTGACTGAATTTTTACTGAAATGTAAGTTAACATGTTTGGTAAATCAAAAGCAGATAACTGAAAATTGTTTATTTACAAATTTATCCATTTTACCAAAATTATTCATTTGTTTAAGTACTTTGCAACTTTTTTTTTTGGGGTTGGGGGGGGGGGGGGCTAAAATCGTGTTGATGGTGGTGGTGGTGGCAGTGACGATGGAGTGGTGGTGGCGATGGAGACAAAAAACTGTCTATGGTGGCGGTAATTGAGCATGAAGACGTGGTGTTGGTAATTGTGATGATAGCAAAAGGCGGCGACATGGCGGTCAGTGGTTGTAGTCATATACAAAAGTTAGTAGAGGCAATAGCCGGTGCACCTTAAAAAATACGGAGTACAAAAAAAGAACATAATAATACTTGGACTTAGGAACGGTTCTCTAAAGAGTAGCGAAAATGAAGGTGCTCGTTTTATCGATTTTGATGTTGGCAAGTTTTAAGGTTATGTTTTGATAAGGTTTTCTTTAAAGGTGAAAAGAGACATATCATCATCTTTATACGATTAGGCTAAGTCCACACCCACATTTTTGTCACTTGTTTTAACCTCCCCTCTAGCAGCAAATTGTTTATACTTAGTAAAAAATATTATAGTTTAGACCCACCTTCTTAAAAGTAAAAAATATACTTAATTTTAGTAAACCTTTTATTTAAAGAGGGTATTTCTAATAAAAAATGTTTAGCCATTTTAATCCCTTAAAATTATTTTATACGCTGGGGCCGGATCCTTACCCGTTTTGGTTATACTCATACTCTTTTGTCACTAAAAGATGCATTGATGAACCTCTTTAGCGTCAAAATACTTAAAGTCAGCCATAACAGTAGTGATTTAGCCTCACTTTTTAAAAAGTTAAAATATTTAGAAAACTTTTAAACTTAAAAAGCGTATTTTAAGAAAAAAAATATTTAGTAATTTAACTCCTTGCATATCAAAACTTGAGAGTTTTCAAGTTCAAAATATGATTATTAATCATTTGAGCGAAATTAATTGGAATCTTTATCAATTGGGTTTTATTTAATCCTATCATTTATAAGAGTGAAATATATAAAGACAATAGCCACATGATATCTCGGGATACAGTGGATCATAGAAAGACAATTACCATATCAAGGATATCTTATCATGCAAATAAGGGTATTCCGATAACTCTAATACATATATAGGATTATGTACTTACCACGAATTCAAATTATAATTAGGAGCAAAATAGTATGATCTAGCGATTTTTATGCATTTAAAATTTCTAAAAAACTCAAGTTGTATGATAGGTTTCTTACACCTATATGTCCGTAATTGAAATATAGAATTAAACTTAAGCTTTATGATAGTTTCAACGTATGAATATGTTTACATTGAAATATATATACATGCACTATAATTGAAAGTTGTACCATACACATCAACATACAAATATGAAATAAAAAATTAAAAAAAGGATTGAGTTTCTGACAAAATACTCAATTTAGGTTAGGTAAATTATGTTTATTCTTAAAGGCTATAGAAAACACTGTTCTCTACAAGTTGTTTTCATTAATCGAAATTGATAGAGAAGATGTAGTAACTCTGGCGTATTTCGCTTTAACATGAATGAAGGCGATAGGTTTTGAGAAAAAAAATATTGGTAACCAAAGAATATACAGGAGTTTAAGGGTGATTCTACAGGTTTTCATAGTTTTTTTTCTTTTTTTTTAATAAAAGATAGAACAACCCTTAACTCTGACTAAAACTTATATTCGTATAAGAGTATTCTAAGAAAAGATGCTTGATATCATAAGAGAAGCCAGATACACCCCCTTATTTTAAAAAAAAAACACTCCAATTCAAAATGAGTATTTGATGGGAAAAAAAATTTCAGTAAAAAAACATCCATAATCAACAGTAATTTTGTATGAAGACTTCAGGTAAAAATGGCATCTTAAGGAGAAAAAGAAAAAAGGATTAGCCATTTAACTCCAGTCAGGATTATATATGCATTTAGAATATCCTAGAGAAGTTCAGTTTTACAGTAGCTTCCTTATACCAATATGTCCGTATTCAAAATTTAAAATTGAACTTAAGGTTTGTGATAGTGTCAATGTACTAATATGTTTGTATTGAAATCTATATACATGCATAATAATTTAAATCTGTAGTATACGCATCAACATACAAATATGAAATACAAAATTAAAAAAAAGATTGAGTTTTTGACAAAATATTCAATTTAGTTTAGGTGTATTACATTTCTCGAAAAACGCTACAGAAAACTCTGTTCTTTGCAAGTTATCTTCTTTAATTGAATATGATGAAGAATATGTAGTAACTCTAAGTAGTTTAGTTTTAACGTGAATGGAAGCGGTAAGGTTTAATAATAATTTTTTGTATAATTAGAGAGCATGCTGGAGTTCAAAGGTGATTTTATAGGGTTTTCATAGGGTTTTTCTCCTTTTTTTCACTAAAAGTCAAAACAACTATTTATTCTAAGAAAAACATATATTCAAATAAAGATATGGTTATAGTTTTTGTATATTTCACTATTTATCCATGAAAACTCTAAATTTTTTATATGCAAAGGGTTAAATGATTAAATATATTTTTTTCAAATGCCCTTTTTAATTTAAAAGGTTTATAAAAATTAAGAGTTTTTTAAGTTTAAAAAAGGTGAGGGTAAATTTAAAAAACCTTTATGGCTAATTTTAAAATTTTTATCTCTAAAGAGCTTAAAAGATCATTAATGCATTTTTTAGTGACAGACGAGTATGACTTTAACCAAAATAGGTTTGGATCTAGCCCCAACGTTTAAAAAGACCCATAAGGGTTAAATGACTAAAATTTTCCTTACTACATTTTATTTTATTTTATAAGGTTTGCAAACATCAAGGGTATTTTTTGACTTCTTTTAAAAGAGCGAGGCTAAACTACATAATTTTAGCATTTTATCGGTAAAGAGGTTAAAAGTTCACTAATACATCTTTTAGTGACAAACAAAAAAATATGAATTTAATCAGAATGGCTGTGGATCTAGCCTTACCATATAAAATGATCCAATGAGTTAAATGGCTAAACAATTTTTTCAAATACCTTTCTTAAATTTATAAGGTTTACAGGACTAAAAAAGGTAACACTGGATTAACCGTAACTCTGGGCAAATTGTACTTAGAATTTCTTAAAAAAGGACCTCTGTACTTCAATTTTCGAATAAGAGATAAATAAAAGTTGTAATAAGATTAGATCATTGCTAGGATAAAATAAAATTGGTGGGTGAAAGGTGTTTGGTTGGGTGTGGGGATCGATCACGTCAAGAAACAACACCACTTCACAAAAAGAAACAATACGAATAACTGCTAATGATACCAAAAGAAACGACATCACTTTACAAAAAGAAATAATACGAATAACTGCTAATGATACCAAAAGTTCTAAATGCTGAAATTTTTAACTTTGGTAGAGATGCTTATAAGAAACATGGTAACAACTTTGAAAGCGAACGATGAAAAATTTCGAAAAATCCTTCAAAGTTTTAGCTACTAGATTTGTTGTCCAAGTAATTGAGTTTTTAAATGTGCTCCATAAGATCTCTTAAGTTCATTTGATTCTTGGTTTCAATGATGCAACATTTAAGTTTATAACTCCTTCCATTTTATAAGATTTGTTATATATTTATTAGGCATAACTCTTTCCCATCAGGCATTTTACTTTTTACGATATTCTTTAAGCTACAAATTTGAGCTTTTTTTAATATCACTTAGATATATTTCAAATTTCTTCTCAGTCTCATTTCTTAGATTTATATATGTGCCACAAAAATGTATTACAAAAAATTAGACACTCCAATATATGCATTTCACATTACATTTTAAGTGTGTTAAATTGTCTGTAGAACACTTTATTTACTTTTGTTACTGCAAGTTCATACTTGTTGTGTTGAATCAAGATCCTCTCCTGTATAGCAGGGGTACTGTACAACATTTAGCGACAAAAAAATTTCATTAAGAGTGCATTATCGCTATTATTAAAATTTAAAATGACAACTTTTTGTCGTTAAAAAATATTTAGCGACATTTTTTGGTACATCACATCTGTCGTACAGCAATCCTGACCCTGTTGTGTTTGGTGAGAACTAAATATAAGTGGGAGATGGTTGAAATTGATTACAATGTTATTGTACTTTATCTAACAAGGTATAAAACTGAATAGTCGGGATTCTCTTTAATAGTAACTTGATCTGATAAAATAAATAAGTATGGTAAACAGTAACAGATATTAGTGATAATTGACATTAACAATTCGCATGTGAAAGTAAGACCATGTTTCCTTCGATGAACTTTCCATGCTTCGAGTCTTTAATGAACTAGTATTGATTCCGTGCGTTACACACGTGAACAATAATTATAAAAAACTCATATTTATATGTCAAATAGTAATAATAAATAATGTCATTTTCAGTTTTTTATCTTTTTTTGTAGCAATATTAGTAACCCATGTATTCAAGTTTTTACTAATAAAACTTAATAAGAAGAGTATAAAAATATATGCGATATAAGAGATAATATATATATATATATATATATATATATATAGAGAGAGAGAGAGAGAGAGAGAGAGAGAGAGAGATACATGTATATGTCTTAAGATAAAAAAAAAAGAAGTAATATAAATTTTTTTAGATTGTGAAAACATATTGAATTTGTCTAAAATATAGGAATGTTTCAAGGTATGAATAAGAGTTATAAATTGGGTGGGGGGTGAGGGAGGGAGAGAGAGAGAGAGATATGGGATATGTTGAGGTGGAAGAGAGAGAGATAAGTAAAATTAATTTGATTGATTGTATGCCAAATGGCACAAAAGGAAACATGTCAATTAGGAAAGAGAATGTTACATTCTCTCAACTTTGGCTTTCATATATATATATATATATATATAGATTTGCTTATTGTGATTTAATTAATATAATCACGTTAATTACATTTAATTATACTTTTTTACTAAAGTATTATTCTATAACCTTTTTATTTCGCATTACTACTTGGCGTGCAAAGCGATGCTTACTAGTACAGATAAAATAATGGGGCCGAAAACTGACAAAGTGAAAGGGAAATCTTTTGCCTTTTGAGAAGGAAAAACCCCGGAGATAGTTGATAAAACAAATTCAGGTCTCAAACCAGCAAGATATTTTGAAACCAAAAGAGCTCAATTTTATGTACCAGACAAACACAAACTCAATTCCAGGTGGTTAACGGGCTAATACGGACAACCAACATGGATGTAGAACTGGGATTTGAAACCAATAGTGATCCTTCAACCAACTTTACGTGGCCCTATGGTGCACCAGGAGCAAAGTTGACCAGCTTTGCTTCGCGTCTCGCAATGTTGGAGAAAGCAGCAGCTGGACTAGGAGCTCTCGGGTTTATCTGGGCATCGGGTGTTCTTCTTGGTGGTTTCGCCAGCTCTCTAGCCAAAACAGATTTTTGGTTCATCAATGTCATTCTGCTTATTGAAGGAATCCGAATATTTAGTAGGAGGCAGATCATTAGATGGAAACACCACACTCCGTGGTCACTGACTGGTGCTGTACGAAGATGTTCAAGGGTAATAAAGGCAACTACTCGCGCGCTTGCAAAGGTAAGCCGATGCAGTAGGGGAACTGCAGACACTGCGGAGAATACAGATGAGAGAAGCCAAGATGAGACGTTCAATTGGACAAAAACTATGATGCTCTCCCTAGTTCTCTATTGCTTCCAACTTGCATCTTCTACCACTTGCGTAACTCTCTCTTTGATGAAGCTTATCAAACATATATGTGGTGATGTAGGACATGCCAACGAGAGGAACCAACAATTAGCTCTGAATATTTTCTACTCGTTGGCCTTGGCAGAAGCATTACTATTTCTCTTGGAGAAAGCTTATTCGGAATGGATGATCATGCACCGAAAGCTACTAGAGGAGGTGAACAGAGAATATAAATTGGAGGATTTGGGGCCATCCAGTATTATCTACGTTACAAGGTTCTTTGACGACGCCTTCTCAGCATGTGTTAACGGAAGCATTTTTGATGGCCGACAAAAGGATATGGTTTCATTTGCCATGGATCTCTTGGCCTCGAATGTAATGGATGATCAATCAAATGGAGCTATAATTCTACAAAAATTTGCAGCTAATGACGGCTTTTCATATGAAACACTTCAAAAGGTTGGAATCACAACATCAGCGATGGTAAAGCTAGTTGAGATGCTGAACTGGAAAGCAGAGATACAAAAGGAGATCAGGCAGTCAGCAGCCGAGGTCTTGGTAAAACTAGCAGGTCCAAAGCATAAACCTCTTCAGGTTGCCGGTATTCCGGGTGTAATGGAGTCAATATCATCCCTGCTCGACGACAGTACGGTCTCAGGTTATGATTATCGGAATTTCACTATTTTGGGGCTTCGCATACTAGAGAAACTTTGTCATGACCTTGGTAGCTGTGGAAAGATTGGAAATACGAGAGGCCTCCTACCAAAAATTATTAAATTCACATATGCAGATGAGAGACTGTTGAAAGGCGAAAGAAGTGCACCAACTCAGATTTTAATAGTGGCACAATCCCTTCAAGTACTGAATATGTTGGCGAGTACAACAGGAACAACTGGTAAACAACTCGTGAAAGAAATATCGGAAGCGGTTGATACAATCAGCAACATTAGAGATATTTTGCAGCATGGTGAAAAGCATCCGATGCTACAGTGTTTAGGCATACATATATTAGTTCATCTGGCTGTAGAAGAGGATGGAAGAGAGTTAGTTGGTTGTACAGGTAATGTTATCAAGGAATTGTTGAAGATGTACTTGGAACAAGAGGCGCCCGAAGGACCTGCAGACCCGATGTTCCCTGTAAAATGTCTTGCTGGACAAGCATTGGCAGTGCTGACATTAGAAAGTACTAGTAATTGTCATCGAATCTTGAAGTTGAAAGTGATGGAGAGTCTTGCTAAGGGGTTGGAGGATCAGATGCATGGACTAAGTTCAGCAAGAATTCTGAGACATTTGTGCGCTTACAGTGGAGGCGGCTGTTTTGATCAGTTGAGGGATGTCGTCGCTGCAGCACCAACTGTAAGTTCTCTTTTTCTATGATCTAGCAATGTGAATTGAACCGAAGCCTATTAGTTAGTGTTCTTCTCCTATATAACGTACAATCATAGCCAACAAGGGTTGGTTCAGCGTTCCCTAGGATCCCAATCCAGGTTTCTCACCTGGGTTCGAAACCTGCCTGCCACACTTGTTGGTGGCAAACTTACGTCCTCGCCCTATTTGTGCTCCACACACGGGTTCTTGTGCTCTTCGGCCCCCAACGTAGGTGCGGGAATTGGGGGCTCAGATGTATGTGGCGGCCTTGTAGGTCCCCGATGCGCAATACTCTCTGCCGGTTAGATTAGAGCCTTACGGTCCAGCCTTTGAAAGTACCAAAAAAATAAAAAACGTACAATCATGATTTAGTGACAACATCGAAGCCTTATATATATATTTGCAGGTACTCAAAGGAATCTTTACTACGGGAGACGGTGACTTTCTAGAAGTGATGGTTGGACTCGCAGCACAAGTTTTCAAATTTATGACAACTCAAGAATCAAGCGCCATGTTTGAGAGGGCTGGAGTTCAAGAGGCTGATTTACCTAAGAAGCTAGTCCAGATCTTAAAGTTAAAAAAGTACCCACAAAAATATCCCAGAATGAGGAGGTACGTCGCAGAGCTGGCAATTGTTATGATGAGAGAGAAGGATACAAACGTTCAACTTTTCAAGAATCTGGGAATGGAGAAGGAGCTGGAACACGTCCTAGAGACGACTACACAGCATGAAAGCTTTGAGACGTTCTCTGGTCCTTTTGGGGTTGGTCGACACCGCACTCCAATTCACTCAGTGGTTGAAACTGCAATGGAATTGCTGGCAGGTAAATAAGTTGCTGTTGGAAACTAATTGCACAATTCTTGTCAGATCCTGAATATATAAATGCTGCTTAAAACAATATAGTATATAATTTGGTCATTAGGGGCCTTTTTGTAATTTCGTTTATTAGAGTTGGGCCTAAAAAGCAACTCAAAATTGTTTCCAAACAGTGGATTTTACTTTTCGGGATGTATGACCCAATTTTAATTTGGGCTTTAGCTTACAAAAAAAAAAAAAAGAGAGAGAGAATTTGGGGGTATTTCATAATCCTAATAGTTTTTAGGGAAGAGAAAAAAATATAAAAAATTGATTAATAATACTCCTTTCCGATTTCCGAAACTTTACGTATAAAACATTGTTTTACCATGAACACAACATACTTCTCAGGAGCCTCCAAATCATCCCCAGGAAGAGACCTTTTGAGGTTTTGATCATCGCTTTGAGGTAAGAATATATTTTTGATTTTGAGATTGAGATTGGTGGCAAGGACTGGATAAATTATTGTAACTCATAGAGTCTAATTGAAATTTTGGGTATTTTTATTTTAGGATTTTTGATATAATTTTTCTGATTTGGAGTTGAGTTGTGCAATTAGAGGTAAATGTTTATTTTTTTGATATCTGAATCAGCGTTGGACCAATCGATCTTATGTCTATAAGAGTTTTATTTTCATCTAATTATGAGTAACTGTTGATCTCACTTTATTTTATTTTCGAAGGATATGGAACTCCAATGCTTTTCGTAATAATCTGTGTTTGGGCTCTTCATGCACATTTTCTGAAATTCCCTAGTCTCAATTGGTTGGTGGCTTCTTGATGATAGATTTAAATATTTTGTTAGCGTGTCTTTTAGTGGTGATCTGTTGACGGTTAACTGGCATGATATCGTCTAAGTCATGTCCATTTTTTGTTGTTACTTCTTTTTTTGTTTTTGTTTTTGTTTTTGTTTTTTGGTCTTGATTCATTGACCACTCATATTTGAGACATCCAATTATTTATTTGCCAAACTCCTTTCATGAATCAGTACCTAGAAATAACGAGTCTGCTCTCTATTTCTTAAGGATACCCTGTCAAACTATTTCGTTAACGTTTGAATTATTGTTGTTGCTGAAGATTCCCACTCTTGCAAGTGGAACATTGGTTCAGATTTGGTTTCCATATTTTCACTTTATAAATTTTGCATTATTCGATTTACTGTCATTTCTAACTCACCCTCGCTTGACATGACGTTTGTTACTATCTTATTGTATGTTGGTACTTTCATCAAGTGATTTGAGTGACATTTATTAGTGGGAGCCATTGGCCGCTAGGTTGGTGTTTGACTCGTTTGGAAATACTATCTAGGCAAAGTACTGAGGCCTGGCATATTTATTGTCATATTACTTAAGTCAGTGTTTTGGTGAGCCATGTCACGACTCACGAGTATGTGATTTTTTTGTTCCTGGCTTACGTATGTGGATCGGGAAGTGGTCTAGTTCAGCGGGATGAATTAGAGATCGCGATCTTATTTTCTGAACCCTGTCTCACGTGTCACGTGTCAGTGATGACACGTGAGACCTTACTTCTGAATGACTCCTCCAGTGTCTGTCTCTATTCGAATATTTTGCAAATTTGAAATTCTGTCTCGAATCGGTTATGTTAGAATTTTGTACTTCCATAATTTCATTTTCTCGGACATTTTTGTATCCCTTTTGGTTGGTCCATTGAACAACTTTACTGGACATTTGGTTGACTCCCTTATTATTTTCCTTTCAGGTGACCAACAAGTGAGATTGGATTAAAGGGCTAGCTGTGTGACTGAGAGCTAGTAATTTAAATTTTAGAGTTAATAAGACTATTTTAGGAATGTTGTAATGAGGGAAATAATTGTGCTTGTGATTTTATTTTGGAACTCCATGTGCGAGTTATTTGGGACTGCGTAACTGTTTTAAGTGAGGGAGGCATTTATTGATGTTTCTTGGAGACTAACGCTTAGATGCTCTGAATAACCGGTTTGTAAGGCTTTGTGTTATTTTGAGGTTTTCTGACTTTATTTATAATGAGCTTAACGCTTCGAAAAACCGGGACGTTACGTTTCTTATGAAGTCTTCAGCTAGCAAATACCTTAGAAATTTGAATTGGCAGAGTCTGTGCTGGATGGATGCCGAATAAATTATCTAGCTTTTATCGAATGATGAATGAGAGAGTTAGAGAAATCCAAAGACGACCTGAAGTAACTTCACTTACATGTTGAGATTAGACCACCCACTGGCGTGGTATTTCCGTTTTACGCCAGAAATCTAGTTGAAATTTGCTTGGTGTTATGTTACGGTTATCTTTACTAATCGTATGCAATGGCCTTCTGAATATGCAAGCCATCCTTGCGCTACATTGAAAGGTGATTCCATGAATAGGACCATTCGAGTTCAGGGAAGTGAGGGAACAAAAAAAAGACCATCAAGACTATGTTCTAGTAAAAACAGCGGCCGCGCAGGCTGGAAGCAAAACACCTGCTACCTCATCCCGGACTATTGAAACAGTTCAAATTGAGAAGTGTTATTGAAGATCATGCCAAATGGATCAATGGAAATGGCCGAACCACCCGAATGTTGATTGATAATTGACATCCTTATGGGCCGCTCAAGGAGTTGCTTGGCACCAGAATTATTTAAGGTGCAAGCGGTTCAGAACATGCACCCTGCATCCAATGACATTGTGGCATTCAACTAAGAACTTCATATATATTACGGAGAAGATAGAACGGTTTGGACTCCATTAAAACAAGTTTTCTAGGTGGTCTGCTGCAGTTTTAAGTCCTCAGATACCGTGCAGCAAGGTTGAGTGGCATCAAATTGTATGGAATATAGATGATAGTCCTTAATGGCTTCCATTCTATGGGTGACTTGCAAAAATAGGCTCCGCACAGAAGGCAGATTGAAGAACACGGGTTTTGTGCAGGATGAGGGAATTGTTTGTGCGGTAAACCAGTTGAATCTTTAGATCATCTTTTGTTCCTGTGTGCCGATTCAAGGAACCTGTGAATTTTGGTGCTTTGAAATAATTTGGAAAACATAAATGCTCTTTTCAATTGTTGCCAAGTGAAGTCTATATTAGCAAAAGTGAGGAGAATCGCTCTTTTGCATTCTCATGTTTTGCTAAAGAGTGTACTAGTGGTAAAAGTATAGTAAATTTTTGGACTAGTCCAAAATCCCTAATAAACCTAGTCCAAATCAACAATGCAGCTCAGCTTAAGATAAACCCTAATAAACCTAGTCCAAAATCCCTAAAAATTGGCGGCAAATTTCTGTGCTTTTATTTTTACTACCCACATCAAACAAATTCCAATACTTTCTCTTCTTCTCCACCAAATCCGATGCTATTCGAAGATTCTGTACATCCTTCGAGTCCAATTTCAATCCAAACTTACAAATCATAAACCCTAACCAAATCCAATACTTTCTCTTCTTCTTTTCACGAAATTCACGAACCTCTTTCCCAATTTCAATCCAAACTTACAAATCATAAACCCTAGAAAAATCCCTAATTCAAAATTCTTCGAGTCCTTCTCCTCACGTTGCAAAATGGGTGATGCACGTAGACCCCCTGCAGTTCCAATCCCGTCCGTAGAAACTGCCGATAAGGTCGAATTGTATCGGGCCTTGGAAGCCTCACTGGGCTCACCGCTCAGATCCGACCCATATGTCCCAAACCCTCTCCCCGCCGTCCATCGCGAGCAAACGGCAACGGCGCCACTTCGCCAACTAATCATAGTGATCAGTGGCCCAAGTGGTGTTGACAAAGATGCAGTAATCAAGAGGCTGCAAGAAGTACGAAGTGGAATCCATTTCGTTGTTACACGCTACGAGTAGAGCGATGAGAGAAGGCGAGATCAATGGGAAAGATTACTTTTTTGTGAGTAAAGAGGAGTTCCTGACAATGGTGGAGAGGGACGAGTTATTGGAGTATGTATGGGTGTATGGGGATTACAAGGGCATACCCAAGCAGCAGATTAGAGAGTTTATGGCGAAAGGGCACGACATTGTGCTGAGGTTGGGGACAGAAGGTGTAACGCCCCGAACCCAAAAGTCCGAACACGTCCGTAAACCAAACCCAATAATGACCAAAACATAACAATCGTAATGGTAGAGCAGAACATCTAAAACACCATAACACAATTATCTGAATCTCAAATACTTAACTCCAAAAGAGTTTAAAACTTATTACAATCTATATGTCTAATCCGAATAATAACAATAAAAAGAATGAACTAAACTAAGAGTTTATCTAAATAAAATCAATAGTGTCTAACGCTCCCAATTGCGAACACCAAGTTCCGCTACAGTACTAATATCTCACCCTCCGTACTACTCTTGGCCTGGAAGGGGAAGGAAACAAAACAAAAGGGATGAGCACGAATTGCCCAGTAAAAGATTTTACACCCGGAGGGCCAAAAAGACGAATACCAAATTTGAGTTATCAAGTAGAACCAACAAATAAAAATTTAGATAACTCAATCGAATTTCACAAATGAATATTTGACGTTATCAAAAGATGGTAAATAACCAATAAGCCGAATTTCAAACACAATTCATCAAAACTTGTGGGTGTCACATACACAATTGCTTATTATTAAGCATCACAAATCATGGTTAGATCATGTCGAATATCGCAGCCGGCGCGTCACAAATAAGTCACGATAATTAAAAGTGACTTTCAAATATAAATATCATCCACAAAGTAATTTTGATAAATATAGCGAATATCCATTCGAAATCCAAAAATAGTTATTGTAGACTCAAATCGAAGAGAACAAAAATACGAATTCAACGGAATAAAAATCAGCTGAATCGGATATCGGCTGAGTCAGCTATTGGCAAGCGAACCTTTTGAATAAAAACCTAACGACACGAGACATATTTACAATAAAACGCTAAGATACAAAAAATCACGTTAACAGATGGGCAGTAGAATATCGGGATTGCGAATCAAAATACGCACAAAAGGATGTGTATCAAAGAAAGCATAAAATCCCTTACCTCAAAGTTGCGAATCTAACGTCGTGAATAATCTCTTGATCCTAGATCAACCACAACCCTTTTTCTTGAATACCTCAAAAAGATGCACTAGCTCTTTTCTCTCTTTTGTCTCAAAATTATGAAGACTCTTATGTCTTCTTCCTCCTTATTCCTAATATGACCTGAAGTCTTAAATCCTTATTGTAATTTTAACACAATTAAAAGTCCTTATTACTAGTATAATCATAATACAAATAAAACTCCTTATCACTAATGTAATCACAATATAACTTCAAATTTTCTTTTTCTTAATATCTAATCTAATTACATTAGCCACTAAATATTACCAAAGACTAATTTCGTCACTAAAAGAGTTCCCAACCAAATTTTCTAAAGTCCATTAATTAACTCTAGATCAACACATATTATTATTATTATTTTATCATTACTCACATAACTAGCTAAAATTCGGGGGGCGGCAACGCTGGGGAGGATTCTTGGAAGTAGTGCGGTGTTTGTGTTTCTCGTGGCGGAGAGTGAGGCGGCGCTTGTTAAGCAGCTGATTGATAGGAAGACGGAGACCAAGGAAACGCTGCTGGTGAGGGTTGCGACGGCAAGGGAAGAGGTGAAGCGTTTGAGGAAGTTTGATTAAGTGGTGGTGAACGAGGAGGGGAGGCTGGAGAGGTCGGCCGGGTCGGTGGAGGCGATTATTGACGCGGAGAAGGCTAGAGTGCGACAAAGGAATGCGGTGATTTAAGGGTGGATGGTGTCTTTATTGGTTGATACGGTAAGTGCCATGCTTGTTATATACGTTAGTTTTGAGGTACTGTACATTTTAGACTATCACTTCATTGATGTACATTGGTCAATGTGTGAAACAAAGTTTGGGTTTTTGTCTAATAGAATTGGGTTTATTTATGATAAAATAAACTTGATGTTGTCATCTGAGAATCATGTATGTGCTTTTAACATTGTAGAATGCTTAGGTACATTTGGGTGGAAAATCATGTACTACGTGCTGGTGTGAATTTTTTCCATGGCAGTTCATTGACTGCATAAAGTTTTTAAATCAGGCGAATTTTCACTAACTATTGAGTGAGAATTTACCTTATATGCCGCCATATATCAATCTTAAACTGCAACTCTTCAGTAAAAATTTTCAAGTTCTATATTTGAGGGAATTATATAGCTTGGGCATTAAAACTGGACTAAAGAAGAAGAGTCTGATATGTCCAGTTTTCATCTAACATTTGGGAAATAACGCTTTCTATGTGCTGCGGCCTGCGGGTGTAGAAGGGAGAACTGCGAGGAGTCAACCCGAGTACTGGATTGGGACAATGGCCAACTTATAGTGTAGCTGTTGATATGAAGTTTAGGCTTAAAAAGAATTAGCAATATGAAGATAGTAAGAAATCAAGTTTAAAAGTTTAGATATTATGAAGATTTTTTATTGCACTTTTCTTGTTGAATATCTTTTTGTATACTCTTCTCCCTTGTATCTCTGAACGAGGAGTTTTACTATCTTCTCTCACTCAGTGCTATGGCAGGGCATCTAGTATTTTAAAACTGGTTGGCACTAGGTCCTGGGTCAATTTTTTTTTTTTGATTGAACGGAACAAAAGAACAAACTTAGCTACGTGGGTATTCTACCCCAATTACATCTGCAAGGAGCAGTGAACTAAGTTCCAATGGTTGAGATAAACAAAAGCCCCATCTTGCTTGGTTCCTAAATTAGCTAACAAATCAGCACATTGGTTTCCTTCTCTAAATACATGCTTAATTTTCGACTTAGTCGCAACGAGCAAAAGGCGACAATCTTTCATGCTAAGTGAAAGAAAATAAGGTAGAAGATACAATGGCACTAAACCTTGAGATTTGTGATCTTTAGGGTCTTGGATATTGGGTAAATTACTTGATCAGTTAATGGGTTCACTTTAGGACATTACGCTCCGACCCACATGCAGTGCTTGGTGGGGGAGATAAGTAGGTATCTTGGTAGGTACAATAGTAGGTTCTTTCTCTAGCTGCTATATCATCTCCTTCATCCCTTTCTTAGTTTACATTTGTCCATGGGTTAGTGAAACCTTGATGCATTGAGCTTTTTCCTTGACTGTCTTTTTGAATTTTTAGGGGAGGATGCAAAAAGGTATCTTCAGGATGTCTCAACACCAAGCTAGTACACGGTTCAAATTTCTTTGATCAAGATTATTCACCTTTAAACTTTTTATATGTTTTTGCCAAAAGGCTGATAATTTGCCATAACTTGCTGATTACCTCGGCTTAAGTCGGCTTTTGCTTTTGCATGTCATCTTTGTATAGGCTATTAGGCATAAAGCTTAATTATGCCTTTTGTACTTCTGCATATACACCCTTGGAGTTGATTATTTTTGTACCTCTTTTTTTTTTGTTTGTGATAATCAGGCATGGCTTCAAATGGCAGCTAATTCGGTCTTCCACGAATGGACCAAACACATTGAGACTGCATTACACTTCATTTGCCAACGTATCCAATCTCGTGTGCTGGTGCATCTATCCATCTCCACAAATCACCAATTGGCAGGCATCTTTACTAAGGCACTTGGATGGGACCGATTTCACGAGTTACTTGGCAAGTTGGGCATTTCGAAGCTCCACGCACCAACTTGAGGGGGAGTATTGGCATGATATATTCTTGATTACAGAATGATTTGATCAACAACATGATTTTAGGCCATAGCACACTTTTAGGATATGAGATCATAGCAAGATTTTAGGATCTGTAATTCAATTGTCTTTCCTTTTATTTCAGGGATTAGTCAACCCTATTGTTGTATAAATGCTTACGAATACATCAATGAGGATTATAGTTATTATCTTCATATAATCAAAATGAAAATCCCTGTACAATTATTGTTTAAGAAGTAAAAGTCATTTTGCAAATAGGGAGTTGATACTTAAATTGATTAACAAAAGCAAGAGGGGATCCTTTTCACAGCTGTGACTTTTTAACTCTTGGATAGCTTCCCGAAGTGCTAACTTAGAAGCCCTCCCGTAGAAGAAGCCTTAAAACCTATGCTTCTTAAGTATGATAATACTGTTGGCTCATTTTCTAATCGCTTAAAGTTTAGAATAGATGATAACTTCACATGATGTCAGAGCTCTCACTTGAATTCGATTCTTCCCATTTGCATACTTAGTCTCCCTTTCTTTAGTATAGTGCGATTTGCACTCAGTTTATGTGCACTTGGTTATGGTGCACTTTGATAGCTTATAATAAAGGAAAAACTAAATATTAAGATAGAAAGAATCAAACTCAAGATCATGACAAATCAGAGCTGTGAACCCAATAGTGTTACAGCTAAAGTAAAACACAAATTGTAAGGGACCAAACTTGGAAGAAGCAGATTTCCTTTGCAAATTTCTTTGTTTAAAGAGAAGAACCTCCTAGTCCGCTTTAGATCAGGAGGAGAAAACTGCCGAATCTAAAGCCTCCTGTTGTGGGGTTGCAGATAGTTCCCTGCACAGCTATTAGAAAAGAAAAAAGCCTCCTACTTTGCTTTATTTTCCATCGTGTTTGATAAAACAAATTCACTTCTCATATCAGCAAGACGTTTTGAAGCCAGAAGAGCCGAATCTTTTGTAACAGTCGCAAAAAACCCAACTTCAGGTGGTTTACAAGCTATTTTGGACTAGCAACATGGATGTGGAAAGTGGAAGTGAAAGCGATAGTTGATCGACTTTGCTTCACGGCTCGCAATGTTGGAGAAAGCAGCAGCTGGCCTAGGAGCCATCGGGTTTATCTGGGCATCATGTGTTCTTCTTGGTGGTTTCGCCAGCTCTCTAGCCAAATCAGATTTTTGGTTCATCAATGTCATTCTGCTGATTGAAGGAATCCGAATATTCAGTAGGAGGCAGATCATTAGATGGCAACACGACGCTCGGTGGTCACTGACTGGTGCTGTACGAAGATGTTTACGTCCAATAAAGTCTAGTGTACGCTTTGTTGTTGGAACTTTGACGCTTGCAAAGGTAAGCCGACGCAGAAGGGAAACTCTGGAAACTTGGCTTAGTAGAAGGATGATTATATGGACAAAATATACCATGTTCCCCCTGTTTCTCTATTGCTTCCAACTTGCATCTTCTACCACTTGCGTAATACTCTCTTCGATGAAGCTCATCAAACATAAACGTAGTGATGTAGGAGATGCCAGCGAGAGGAACCAACAATTAGCTCTGAATAATTTCTATTCCTTGGCCTTGGCGGAAGCATTATTGTTTCTCTTGGAGAAAGCTTATTCGGAGTGGATGATCATGCACAGATAGGTACTAGACGAGATGAACAGGGAATGGCAATTGGAGCCATCCGATATTATCTACGTTAGAAAGTTCTTCTATGACGCATATTGAAGATGCGTAAACGGAAGCATTTTTGGTACCTGGCGAAACGATATGGTTTCATTTCCATGGATCGCTTGGCCTCAAATGTCTTGGGTGATCAATTATGTGGAGCTACAATTCTACAAAAAATTGCAACAAATGCAATTTTGTATATACTTCAAAAGGTTGGAATCACAACATCAGTGATGGCAAGGTTAGTTCAGATGCTGAACTGGAAAGAAGTGGAACAACGGGGGATCAGAGAGGCAGCAGCCGAGATCTTGGTAAAACTAGCAGGTCCAAAGCATAAACCTCTTCAGGTTGCCAGTATTCCGGGCGTAATGGAGTCAATATCATCTCTGCTCTTCTACAGCCGCTCAGCTGCTGCATCCGCTGAAATCTCTGTGAGGACGAGCCATTTTGAATCTGAACATCATGATCTTTTGGAATTTGTTAATTTGGGGCTTCGTTTACTGAAGAAACTTTGTTGTGACCATGGTAGCTGTGAAAAGATTGGAAGTACGAGAGGCCTCCTGCTAAAAATTATTTATTTCACTTAGGCAGATGAGAGACTGTTGAAAGGTGAAACAGATATACCTTAATACCTACTCGTATTTTAATACTGAAACGATCTCTTCAAGTGGTGAAGATGTTGGCAAGTACAATAGGATCAACTGGGAAACAACTCCGGAAAGAAATATCGGAAGTGGTTTTTACAATCAGCAACATTAGAGGTATGTTGCAGCATGGTAAAAAGTATCTGATGCTACAGTTCTTAGGCATAACAATATTACATTGTCTAGCTCTAGAAGAGGACGGAAGAGAGTTAATTGGTTGTACAGGTAATGTTATCAAGGAATTGTTCAACATTTACTTAAAACAAGAGGTGCCTGCAGGCCCTGAACACCTGAACCGTGTAAAAGTTGCAGCTGGAAAAGCATTGTCAACGTTGACATTGGCAAGTACTAGTAATTGTCACCGAATCTTGAAGTTGAAGGTGATCGGAAATCTTGTTAGAGGGTTGGAGGATCGGGTGCTTCGACTAAGTGCAGCAAGAATTCTAAGAAACTTGTGCAGTTATAGTGGAGGAGGTTTTTTTGATCAGTTGAGGGATGTCGTTGCTGCAGCACCGATTGTAAGTTCTCCTTTTCTCTGATGTAGCAAGCTGAATTGAACGGAAGCCTATTAGTAGTGTCTTTACCTATATAACGTACAATCATGATTTAGTGACAACATTGAAGCCATATTTGCAGGTACTCAAAGAAATCAGCACGGAAGATAAGAAGTTATGGTTGGACTAGCGGCACAAGTTTTCAAATTTATGACATCCCAAGAATCAAGCGCGGTGCTTGAGAGGGTTGGAATTCAAGAGGCTGAATTAGCTAGGATGCTAGTCCTGATCTTAAAATTTCACCAGTACCCATTAGTCACCTGTCCAAATATGAGGAGGTTCGTCGTAGAGTTGGCAATTTGTTTGATGAGAGATAAGGATAAAAACGTTCAACATTTCAAGGATCTGGGGATGGAGAAGGAGCTGGAACACGTCGTAGAGACGACTTCACTCACTGGTTGAAACTGCAATGGAATTGCTGGCAGGTAAAGAAGTTGCTGTTGAAAAGTAATTGCACAATTCTTATGAATTCTTATGAAGTCCCTAAACTCCCTCGCACGATGGATGAGAGGGAGTTTAGGGAAATCCTAAGACGACCTTAAGTAAGTTCACTTCCATGTTGAGATTAAACCACCCAATGGCGTGGTATTTCTGTTTGATGCCAGAAATTTAGTTGAAATTTGTTTGGTTTTATGTTACGGTTAACTAATAGTCAATGGCCTTCTGAATATGCAAGCCAACCATCCAGCCTGATTCTAGTAGACGTTGCCAAGTAGTTGTCCTGCCAGCATGCTTTTCTGCAGATATATTCTATTCGTGATGGGGCATTCCTTCCCGCCAAACCCAACTTATTAGCTACTGATATGGCTAAGCAATAGTTCTAAGCACAATGGTGATTGTATTCAAGTATTTCATCTTCCTGAGGGCATGAGTCCTTCCTGGCACAATTATTGCCTTCATGTACCGACTCTTAAGCAGGTTTATCATTGGTGATGGAATCCTTTCCCCCTTAGTTTACTGTGCTTTTCTACTTCAACAACTATAGACCATCCGAGCCCGAAAAAGGAACTGCCAAATTGAGCTCACTTCTGAATTTATTTTTCTAAGTTTAGAGGATCCACTTCAGTGTAATTGCCCTTATCTCAGTTAGTTCCAGCTAAAATTCGAGATGGTTTCCCTAACGAAAGTTAAGGACTCTTTTTCAAAATGTATTGATAATACATAGGGGAGTCGCCGAACATTAACTTCCCTGTTGGGTCATTGGTAAATTGACAATATGATCAGTCTCATATGGGGCATGGTAGATAAAAGGGGTGCCAAAGGATCAGAAAAAGTGAAACCAAAGGATTCTCCTTTTTCTCGGCTTTCTTTCCGGTGGACACCGGCGTTACAATCAATTTGGATTGGAGTCAGTTTTCATCACAATACGCACACCTTCACTTGAATAACATGAACAAGTTAAACTGTTTTATAATCACATCTCAAACCAGACAAATCCTGAAACCACAAAAGCTCAAATCTTGTGTAACAGCTCAAGACCATCCAACTTGGAAGAACCATATTTGGTTTACCAGCAAGCTGTAATCAGCAACATGGAGGGATATAGGGAAGGAAGCACTCATCTGCAGGTTCTTGAATTCAGCCCAGACCTCGATTCAGTTACCCCAGCACCTATGCCCAATATTTGTACGAGAATGTTTTACATCTTCTATACGAAATGTTTTTTGATAGATTAATTGCACCATGTTTTCCTAGAATGCCCAATATCTGTAATACATCATCTATACGAAAACGTTCAATTTTCGTAAGATCTTTTGACTGTTATTAGAAAGGTCCAACAATGTATACACATTCGACCTTTTCAGGCAATTATAGATACTAGGGGAGAACCAACCTTGACTAGGTTTGCTAGCGTCTTGCAATGCCACAGAAAGCAGCAGCTGGACTAGGATCAACCTTGACTAGGATTGAAAACTGAGAAAGATTGCCAGTACAAGAGGCCTCCTACGAAAGTAATAGAGTTGACACATGGTGGAGAGACTGTTAAAGTACAAAATGGCACCAACTCAGCTTTTGACGGTCAAACGGTCTCTAAAGTTGGTGAAGATGTTGGCAAGCACCACAGGTTCCATTGGTAAACAGCTCCGAGTCTTTGGTTCTTTTTTTTTTTTTCCCTTTTTAGCTTAGTTTAGCCGTATAGGCATGAAAAGTGTGTATGATAAGGTGATGATTTATCCATGTTTAACGAAGCCCTCTCCCACCCGCGAGCACCCCCATGCCAATCCACAGCCCTCACCAACACCACCCCTATGAGACCACCAAGCCAATTCACACACCATCACGCCAATGGTAGGGTTTGTGTGTGTGTGTGTGAGAGAGAGAGAGAGAGAAGAAGAAGAAGAAATAGACAAGCCACCGACGGCAGATCAAATAGTCGTCATCAGGCAGACCGTCGTCGATAGAAGTCATCTCCCACCCATGAGCATGGGCAATACCATATACACCAATCCAGACTGCTCACCTATACCTCCCTTATGAGTTTAGCATGATAACATTGTTGGACTCATTCTCTAATAGTATAAGCTTTTACAGCAGATAGTAACTTAATATGGTATCAGAGTTTTGGTTTGGCAAGGTCTTTGGTTCAATTCTTCCCACTTGCGTATTTGGTCTCCATTTACTATAGTACAATTTGCACTCTGTTTAATTGTGCACTTGGTGGTGGTGCACCTTGATATGTCTCTCCACGTGCAATCGGGGGCTTGCACGTGAGGGGAGTGTTAAACATGATAACATTGTTGGGCACATTCTCTAATAGTTTCAGCTTTAAGAACAGATGATAACTTAACAATGAGACCACCATGCAAGCTAATTCACACACCATCAAGCCAATGGTAGAAAAAATTAGAAAGAAGGACCGCGCGCGCGCTCGTGTGTGTGTGTGAGAGAGAGAGAGAGAAGAAGAAGAAGAAGACAACCAGCTGCCCCAGCTGCCAGATAGGCATGAGCCAAATGCAAAACACAGTCGCAGGTTAGTGTATTAAACACAGACGACATCGACAGAATGCACCAACAATCATAATACTAATATCTTGTAATTACGTCAAGCTATAACATTAGGCTCGATGTGGTTGATGACACATACAGGGTTACAATTATCCTATTTGATGAAGTAGCAATAACGATGACTGACTGCAGTGTTGAACAATACAAAGAGTCTGTAAGGATTAGGGATATAAATTAATAACCTTCTTTCAGATATTCATGTACACTACAGACTCCATCCTAACATTATCAATTTAATATGTAGAATGAAGACTCTAAGTACTGCAGAAAGATGATTGGATGCAAAAATGAAAAGTACAAGTATCTTATAAAACTACAGAGTGTCTCTGAAAGTAATGAAGGCAAGACATCAATTATTGCAGAAACAATAGAACCAATTGCAGAGAAAGAGATATTAGAAGTGATTGCAGAGAAAGAGATCGTATAAGCACGTGTAGAGAAAGAGACCATAGAAACAATCACAAGCAAAGGGCTTATACTGATCGATGATGACGAGACTCTCGAAAGTTTTCAAAAGAAGAAAAATGCTAAAAACAAAAAAGTTGAGTCCATGACAAAAAACATTTGCAGGAAGACGATACAGATTGAGAAGGATTAGGATAGTAATATTATTTTATAGGAAATGAACAAGTTTAGATTATTTAGTAATGCTATTTTGATGCTCTACTGTTTGAACCAGTGGCGGAGCTAGGAAAAAATCTTAAGGTTGGCACGAAATATAAAAGTGAGAATTTATCACAAAAATTGTCACTCTCTCAATCCAAAGTTAAAAATCCTAACAAGTCTCGGTCTCAAACCTTTACACCCACCACCCATGAGCAGCAATTGTAATTTAAAACTAAAATCTCAATCTGAAATTAAGAATCTCACTAGCAGTCCTAACTCCCAATTGCAAGTTGTAAGTTCTAATACCCATTTGTCAAACTCTAAATTAAAAGAAAAAAGAAAGTGTTCAAGTTGAAGGAATTAGAAATTTTAAGAATAAACACTGGAAGTTTAAATCTTACTTGATTTTAAAGTGGAGAATTAGGGTTTGCGACTTTGTGTGGAAGTGGTGGAGAAATTTCAGTAATCAATGGAAGAATGGCGGCTTTACATTTGGGGAAAAAAGCTAGGATTTTTCATGATTTTCAGGCTAAAGAGATTGTGGTGGAAAAAATTAAGTGAAATATTGAGATTTTGAGAAAAAAATATTAGGAGAGCATCAGTGATCACTGTATCAGACCAATACACCACGACGAATTGACGATGTCGAACGAATCGACGAATCGAGCAATACCCCACGACTTCAACCATCCTGCCGTGATTAGATCTACCCTCTACGCGATTATGCCCGTCACCGGAGGTGGACTGTCGTGTGGAGGCAGTGGACCGTGGCATTGAGGCTGTGAGGCCGGTGACGGTACCGAGGAGACGGTGTGCTTTGCTTGTCATGTGGCTTATAAGCTTTGGAAACAGAGAGGCTTTTAAAAACAGTAGAGAATAAAAAGAATTTTTTGTGTTTACTTTATGTTTGGACTTTGTTTTTTTTTTTTTTTTGTTTACTCGTGTAAGTTTAGCATTTTAAATGACTAAAAATACATTTTTTTTAACTATCTTTAGAATTTTTAAGTTACTTAACATGTAAAATGACTAGAAATATATTTTCTATAAGCATTTTTTAAATTTTTAGGAGGACATTTTTTTCATTGGGGATCAAATATACCATATGAAATAAAAAAATCATAGAAAAGAAGGTGGGCACCGGCCCACCGGTGCTCCTCACTCCCTCCGCCACTGATTTGAGCGTCTTTTCATAAATAATTTGAAGAAAATTATAGGAGAAAATAGGTAATGACCCCCTCTACTTTACACGTTGTGCGATTTGCCCCCCTTCTCTTCAAAATTAACCACAAACCCCCCACACTTATGGAAACTGGTCGCTTTTGACGGAAACTGTTAAACTAAACAGCGCGTGGTCAACACATGCGCTGACTAAGGATTTTTTTTTTAAATGACAGTTTTGCCCATTCTTTATCCTTCTTCACTCCCACTTGAATACCCTTGGTCAAAGGGTCTTCTATATCCTTCTTTATTTTGCCCATTCTTTGCCCATTCTTTTTCCAACCAGAACACAACAAGAAGGAAGAAGCGGCCGTCGATTGTTGGTGGGCTGAACGTCGACGTTGGTGGCCATCGGTGGGCTGAATTAGCGGTCGTCGATTGTTGGTGGCCGTCGGCCGGCGTTGGTGGTCGCAATTCTGTTGGGGGCGGTGGCAGTGGGTTTTGGGCTTGGTGGCTACCGGTGGTCTTCGGTTGTGGGTATTGGTTGCTTCGGTGGTGATTTAGGTGGCGGAGAAGTGGGTCTCGCCGGAGGGTGTTACCGTCGGCAACCCTTGGATAAATTGGATTGCAGTTGGTGTTTGTGGGTGGTCTTGGGTCGGCGAGAAGGGTGGTTTGTGGGGACGTAGTGGTCGACGGTGGTGGGTCGTTGTGATGGGCAGAGTGGCGGCATCGGGGGTGTTGACGGCTATTTTGCCGGCGGTGAAGCCCCGACGGGTGATCCCAACTAGAATTGCCGACAGTGTTGCCGTGAGGGTGTCACTGCCATGTTTTTGTTGGAAGGGGAAGCCAGAGAATTGCAGGCGTCGGTGGTCGCAAGATGAACGGTTACGCAGAGAGTTTTAGAGGAAGAAGATGAAAGGATTTACGCAAAGAATTCGAGGGGAAGCCTGAGAGATTGAGAGGGTTTGGACCAAGAGTTCTGGCAAATTAACGATTTAAATAGGAAGGATAAAACGGACATTTCACATAGATCTGTTACGCCGCGTTAAATGTGCCCAATTTTTGTAAGTGTGGAAGGATTTAGTGGTTAATTTTAAAATAGAGGGGGGCAAATCGCATAACGTGTAAAGTAAAAGTGATCATTACCTATTTTCTCCAAAATTATATTTCGACATGCAAAGCACGTTCCACCTAACTAGTGAAGATAAAAATAATGGGGCCGAAAACTGACATGGTAGTTGTGGAATTAAAAATAATGGTGCCGAAAACTGACATAGTTGTCTCTGGCTTTACTGTTGTGGGGTTGCATATAGTTCCCAGTGCAGTTATTTGAGAAGGAAAAAGCCTCCTAGTCTGCTGCTTTAGATCCCAACATAGTTGATTAAACAAATTCACATCTCAAACCAGCAAGATATTTTGAAGACAAAAGAGCTCAATCTTATGTACCAGACAAGCACAAACCCGATTCCAGGTGGTTAACAGGCTAATTCGGACAACCAACATGGATGTAGAAAGGGGATTATTTGAAACCGGTAGTGATCATTCAACCAACTTTATGTGGCGCTATGGTGCACCAGGAGCAAAGTTGACCAGCTTTGCTTCGCGGCTAGCAATGTTGCAGAAAGCAGCAGCTGGACTAGGAGCTCTCGGGTTTATCTGGGCATCGGGTGTTCTTCTTGGTGGTTTCGCCAGCTCCCTAGCGAAAACAGATTTGTGGTTAATCAATGTCATTCTGCTGATTGAAGGAATCCGAATATTTAGTAGGAGGCAGATCATTAGATGGCAACACCAGTGGTCACTGACTGGTTTTGTACGAAAACTTCGTCCGCGGACAATAAGTTCCGGTGTACACTTTGCTCTTGAAACTTTGAAGGCAACTTCTCGCTATATAGTTGCGCTTGCAAAGGCAAGCCGATGCAGTAGGGAAACTGTAGACGATGCGGAGAATACAGATGCGAGAAGAAGCCATGTAAACTCGCTTAGAAGAAAGACGCTTAAACGGAAAAAAACTAGATATATGATGTTCTCCCTAGTTCTCTATTGCTTCCAACTTGCATCTTCTACCACTTGCGTAACTCTCTCTTTGATGAAGCTTATCAAACATATATGTGGTGATGTAGGAGATGCCAACGAGAGGAACCAACAATTAGCTCTGAATATTTTCTACTCGTTGGCCTTGGCAGAAGCATTACTATTTCTCTTGGAGAAAGCTTATTCGGAGTGGATGTTCATGCACCGAAAGCTACTAGAGGAGGGGGACAGAGAACGTGAATTGGAGGATTTGGGGCCATCCAGTATTATCTACGTTAGAAAGTTCTTTGACGACGCCTTTTCAGCATGTGTTAATGGAAGCATTTTTTATGGCCGACAAAAGGATATGGTTTCATTTGCCATGGATCTCTTGGTCTCGAATGTATTGGAGGATCAATTACATGGAGCTAGAATTCTACAAAAATTTGCAGCAAATTACCATTTTTCATATGAAACACTTCAAAAGGTTGGAATCACAACATCAGTGATGGTAAGGCTAGTTGAGATGCTGAACTGGAAAGCAGAGGAACAAGAGGAGATCAGGCAGTCAGCCGCCGAGATCTTGGTAAAACTAGCACGTCGAAAGCATAAACCTCTTCAGGTTGCCGGTATTCTGGGTGTAATGGAGTCAATATCATCCCTGCTCGACCACAGTAGGGACTCAGGTTCTGAATCCGATGAAATCCCTGCGAGGACCTCTAATTCCCTGCTCGACGACAGTAGGGACTCAGTTTATGATTATCTGAATTTCATTATTTTGGGGCTTCGCATACTAAAGAAACTTTCTCGTGACCTTGGTAGCTGTGGAAAGATTGGAAATACGAGAGGCCTCCTACCAAAAATTATTAATTTCACATATGCAGATGAGAGACTGTTGAAAGGCGAAATAACTCGCTCAATAGTGGAAGGATCTCTTCAAGTACTGAGTATGTTGTCGCGTACAAGAGGAACAACTGGTAAACAACTCCGGAAAGAAATATCGGAAGTGGTTCATACAATCAGCAACATTAGAGATATGTTGCAGCATGGTGAAAAGCATCCGAGGCTACAGCATTTAGGCATAGATATATTAATTAAGCTGGCTGTAGAAGAGGATGGAAGAGAGTTAGTTGGTTGTACAGGTAATGTTATCAAGGAATTGTTCAACATTTACTTGAAACAAGTGGTGCCTCCTATTGACCTGCCCGATGTAAAAAGTGCAGCTGGAGTAGGATTGGCAGTGCTGACATTAGAAAGTACTAGTAATTGCCAAAGAATCTTGAAGTTGAAAGTGATGGAGAGTCTTGTTCGGGAGTTGGAGGATTTGGAGTATCAATCAATTACAGCAGAAATTCTGAGACGGTTGTGCGCTTACAGTGGAGGCGGCTGTTTAGATCAGTTGAGGGATGTCGTCGCTGTAAGTTCTCTTTTTCTATGATCTAGCAACGTGAGTTGAACCGAAGCCTATTAGTTAGTGTTCTTCTCCTGTATATAAATTTGCAGGTACTCAAAGTAATCATTAAGGGAGAAGTTTTGTATCTAGAAGAGATGGTTGGACTCGCAGCACAAGTTTTCAAATATATGACAACTCAAGAATCAAGTGCCATGTTTGAGAGGGCTGGAGTTCAAGAGGCTGAATTAGCTACGGCGCTAGTCCAGATCTTAAAGGAATCCCAGTTCCCATCAGAGGATTGTCCCGGAATGAGGAGGTCCGTCGTAGAGCTGGCAATTGTTATGATGAGAGAGAAGGATACAAACGTTCAACATTTCAAGGATCTGGGAATGGAGAAGGAGCTGGAACACGTCCTAGAGACGACTACACAGTTAGAAAGCTTTTATATAATGTTTGGTCCTTTTGGGTTTGGTCGACACGGCACGCCGATTCACTCACTGGTTGAAACTGCAATGGAATTGCTGGCAGGTAAATAAGTTGCTGTTGGAAACTAATTGCACAATTCTTTTCACATCCTGAATATATAAATGCTGCTTAAAACAATATAGTATATAATTTGGTCATTAGGGGCCTTTTTGTAATTTCGTCTATTAGAGTTGGGCCTAAAAAGCAACTCAGAATTATTTGCAAACAGTGGATTTTACTTTTCGGGATGTATGACCCAATTTAAATTTGGGCTTTAGCTTAAAAAAAAAAAAAAAAAAAAGGAGAGAGAATTTGGGGGTGTTTCATAATCCTAATAGTTTTTAGGGAAGAGGAAAAAATAGAAAAAAATTGATAAATAATACTCCTTTCTGGTTTCTGAAACTTTACACATAAAACATTGTTTTACTAGGAACACAACATACTTCGCACGAGCGTCCAAAACATCTTCAGGATGAGACCCTTTGATATTTTGATCATCGCTATGAGGTAAGAATATATTTTTGATTTTGGGATTGAGATTTGTGTCAAGGACTGGATAAATCTATATATATATAAAAAGCTGAAGCCTTCGCTTAGAATCGCGACACGTAAGATTTTTAGAGCTCTATATTTACGCCACGTAGGACTTTTTAAGAACTTTCTCCTTCTGCCACATAAGCTTCAACTTTGCATGTGATAGTCCCCTAACTTAATTGGTCTCTTTATTTAGAGTCCAACTCTTTTGAATTGGATATATATAATCAAGAATCCTATATGTTTTGGTATTCTTTTCCTTTTTTACTCTATTTAACTCTTTCTTATAATTTATTATTAAAAAATTCGTAGGTCTACTTTAGCCTATATTTATAATCTATATATATATATAAAGCTGAAGCCTTCGCTTAGAATTGCGACACGTAGGATTTTTAGAGCTTTATATTTACGCCACGTAGGACTTTTGAGGAACTTTCTCCTTCTGCCACATAAGCTTCAACTTTGCATGTGATAGTCCCCTAACTTAATTGGTCTCTTTATTTAGAGTCCAACTCTTTTGAATTGGATATATATAATCAAGAATCCTATATGTTTTGGTATTCTTTTCCTTTTCTACTCTATTTAATTCTTTCTTATAATTTATTATTAAAACATTCGTAGGTCTTAATTTTACACCTTCTAAAACTCTACCTAATTAATATACTCATATATTAGGCCTTAATTTTGCTTATTAAAACCTCAAAAGTACTTTGAAATAACAATATAAAATCTCAAAAATATAAAGTGCGAAAATCATACCCTACTTACTAATTCTTTTTGTAATTTTACAAAGTTCCATTCTAATCTATCATACAAATGTAGGCATAATCAATTAATTCGTAAGAATTTTAACTTCATTTACGTGTAAAACTTTTTATATACAAGACTATGTCTTTTTTACAGTACATCAAATATCAACTTAAAAATTAGGTATTGCAACTACAACAATATGTACCATTTCTCTTTAAAATAAAGTTTGAAAAAATATTATTCTAATTTGACATTATTTTAGCACTTCGCATTATTAATTGGTTAACTTACTAGAATTTAATTTGATTAGTAGCACTTAAATAGACTTTTAATATGAACAATATTTACAATCCTACTTCCTAAGTTTTTACAATGGTTTTACTAAACATTTTGTGGGTATATTTGGCCGAAGTTTTGTAAACCTTAACTATAAAATTGGAATATCAATTTTACATATTTTAAATCTCTATCTAATCAATCTATATATTCTTATTAGGCCTTGAATTTTGACTAATAACGCCTTAAAAGTACTTAAATATAACAAAATCAAATCTGACAAATGTATACATGAGATTATTAACAATCTTTTCTCTTTACGGAACATAGAATATGCATTCTAATATACTCTGCCTGTTATTTTTGCAATTTACAATCTAATTATGAGAGTTTCAATATAATTATTCCTATCGATAGTATCACGAATCTTTGTTCTTTTGTCAGTTATATGAAATCTTTAGTAGCAAGCAAACATAAGAATATGAAAAATCTTTGAAATAATCACGCCTTAATGTATGCACACTACAATTAGGCAATAAAGACCGAGCAAATCTAACATTTCTGTTAGCGAGAATCTAAGCAAATGTAGAAAACATCTTTGGTTAATAATTAGCAGCCTAGAGTTTTACCAAGTATGATAATATGGTAATCTGTATGAGCAAATAATGGTCAAGGGACGCAAGATGCTTTTCATGGTTTTTGGTGTTGTTAAGGCAACCTGAGGAGAATATGATGTCAAATTTCTTATAGAGTTGGTTGATATTAGTTTGTTTTTGTCGCATTCTGTGACAGGACATACAATTAATTCATTAGCAATTAGATATTAAGCTAACTAGCATGGAACTACAAAGAGAACATTTAGGTGGTAAAATATAGGGCGCAAGCATCAAGTGTCTAGCTTCAAAAACAAACTAGATGGTAATAACAAAAGTTTTAGTCTAGCATTCAGTCCGCTTATTATCAGTTTTAAAAAGATTTTGTTAGGTTGACAAAAGACACTCACCTGTTATTAGAAAGAGACATGGTAATAGAATTTATTTGTTGAAAGTATATGCCTGCTTCAATGTGCATATATGCAAGAAATATTGGCAAAAGAAAATGCCTCAGAACCTCTTATATTTTAATTCCCTGCTCTCCATTTATTGCTATAAAACGATCACACTTCACTATTTATATTTTGGTTTACTGTCCGCTTTCATGGATTAATTTTAGTGGATTAATTCGGACGTTGGTTCTCAAAACACACCAATCTGGATTGCTTGAAAGGAAAGAAAATGATAAAGTCCATTGGTTGAAAGAAATGAGAAAGTAGAATAAGGGCTTAAGTATAGTATCAAATGATTGCAACATTTGAAAAGTAAACCTATTGACACCTTGATAAAACATTCTACCTTCGCTCCATAATGTCAATTATGTTCTAGCTAATTTGTTGAAGAACATAATGTAAACTATGCTCCAAACACAATCAATGTTTTTGAATCTCACTATTTATTTATCTGTTGTACTTGGTTAGTCATCATGTCATTAACTATTGATCTATTGTTATATATTTAATTACAGCGCCTGTCATATATTTCATTCTAGAATAATGAAAGAAGACTTAGTATCTCCAAGAGATTTGAAATAAAGTACCATTTCTCTATTGAGATTGCTAAAAGTAACTTTGGAGAAAATCTTTCCTAGGTTTTTTTGTGAGTTTGTGGTCTCATAAACTAATATTTTAAGTTTAAGATGCTACACTTGATTTAGAACCAATTCTTTTTGAAATTAAATTACAAGAGGTAATTGAATTTGATTGGGGACTAAGTAGTTCGGATTAGTATAAGTCTTGGAGAATAAAAAGAAATGTAAAATAAATGAGATCTAAGACAACTTTTAACTCAATTACAAACCATACAACTTTTAACGCTAGCAAAATATGGAGGTAGACCTGCCATTGGCAGTAAAGGTGCAATTGATCTTACACATGTGAATGATATTATATTTTTGGTAATGGTGGCGGTTGACTGCAATAGTATTATACAACGGAAGTGGCGGTAGTAGTGATAGTAATGGCGGGAACTGTAAAGATGGTAATAACTATAATGGTTGGTGACAATAATGGAGACTATTTAATGAAAATGGTAGCAGTAAGGTGTTGGTGTATTAGTATAAGATAGTGGGACAAATAATGTTGAGAATTGTAACCAGACAACTGGTAATTCATATTAACAAATGACGATTCTACGTTTAGTTCTTTGACAAAACATGCACGTTTGTAAAATCTGTCCTAGGAATAGTAACTCTTAATGTTTGTACTTGAGGAGCTTTTCTGCCGATCATGTTTTGATACCCATGTACAATTATCAAAAAGTTCTCTTTAGCCAAGTGGCCGCTTTGAGGTTTGAACAATTTCTTATCGAATCTAAAAGCACATGTAATGTTGTACTTCTCATAGAAGAATATATACGATATGACTGTAGGACTATTCATGGATTTGTCAATATTTTACACAAAAAGAAAGAGAAAAAGTGAAATTAAATCTACACTCTTTTTCGCTGAGCCTACACCCTTTTGTCACTAAAAGAGGCAAATAGGCCTATCGTTATATAAAACATGCAAGCATTCTTTGTTAAATTGTGGTACACAGAACAATTAGTGAGGGTAAAAGGACTACAAAATCAGCATGTTTGTGAAAATTGTCATACATCTTTTTTCTTAACATAAATTTTGAAGTTTGAACTTCTTAATGGAATGAACCAATCTAAGAGCATATGTAATACTGTACTTCTCATGAAAGAATATATAAGGCGTGACTATATGATATATGTGGATTGGCTAATATTTTACATAAAAAGATTGAGAAAAAGTAAAACTAAATCTACACTCTTTTTCGCTAATGATCTAAAATCAAAGTTTGGCTTAAATGTTCTCTCAGTTTTACTATAATTCAGTAGGACGTGGATTAATGTATTGGAGGAACTTACGTACCTTGAGTAATGTCAACTATTCCGTTCAAGATGCATAGTTGAATTACCTCATTTGTCTTTGAAAATAACTATCTTTCTTTGTTTTTTAGAACTTTGAAATTAATAGGCTATATTAAATATGTTATTAGCAATAAAATCAAATTAAATCGCATCCCGTGCATTTGCACGGGCACATTAGCTAGTTATTGTAACTCAAAGAGTCTAATTGAAATTTTTGGTATTTTTTTTTTAGGATTTTTGATATAATTTTTCTGAGAAGATCAAGATTTGGAGTTGATTTGTGCAATTAGAGGTAAGGATTTATTATTTTGAGATATGAATCAGCGTTGAACCAATCGATCCTATGTCCGTAAGGGTTTTACTTTCATCTAATTCAGAGTAATTGTTGGTCTGACTCTATTTTATTTTCGAAGGATATGGAACTACAATGCTTTTCGTAACAACCTGTGTTTGGTCTTCATACACGTTTTCTGAAATTCCCTAGTCTCAATTGGTTGCTGGCTTCTTGATGATAGATTTAAATATTTTGTTAGTGTGTCTTTTAGTGGTGATCGGTTTACGGCTCGTATAGTTTCATTAACTGGCACGATTTCGTCTAGGTCATGTCCATTTTTGTTGTTACTTTTTTTTTTTTTGGTCTTGGTTCTTTTTTGTTAATTGCAACTTCTTTGAACATCTTCAGTTTTTTGGCTTTTCCTTCTCAATTACCTCGCATGCACCTTAATCATCGTTCACCACTCATAATTGAGACATCCAATTATTTATTTGCTAAACTCCTTTCATGAACCAGTACCTAGAAATAATGAGTCAGCTCTCTATTTCTACAGAATAACCTGTCAAACTATTTCGTTAACGTTTGAATTGCTGTTGTTGCTGTAGATTCCTACTCTTGCAAGTGGAACATTGGTTCAGATTTGGTTTCCATATTTCCACTTTCACTTTATAAATTTTGCATTATTCGATTTAGTGTCATTGCTAACTCACTCTCACTTGAAATGGCATTTGTTACTATCTTATTGTTTGTTGGTACTTTCATCAAGCGATTTGAGTGACATTTATTAGTGTGAGCCATTGGCCGCTAGGTTGGTGTTTGACTCGTTTGGAAATACTATCTAGGCAAAGTACTGAGGCCTGGCATATTTATTGTCATATTACTTAAGTCAATATTTTGGTGAGCCCTGTCACGAGTATGTGATTTTAATAGTTCTTGGCTTAGCCACATGGATAGGGAAGTGGTCTAACTCAGTGGGATGAGTTAGATATCGCGATCTTATTTTCTGAACCCTGTCTCACGTGACACGTGAGACCTTACTTATGAATGACTCCTCCAAGTGTTTTTTTTTATTCGAAAACATATTTTGCAAATTTAAAATTATGTCTCGAATCTGTTATGTTAGAATTTTGTACTTCCGCAATTTTATTTTTTCGGACATTTTTGTATCCTTTTTGGTTGGTCAATTGAGCAACTTTACTGGACATTTGAGTGACTCCCTTATTATTTTCCTTTCAAGTGATCAGCAGGTGAAATTGGATTACAGGGCTATCTGTGTAACTGAGAGCTAGCAGTTTTAATTTAAGAGTTAATAAGACTATTTTAGGAATGTTGAAATGAGGGAAATAATTGTGCTTGTGATTTTATTTTGGAACTCCATGTGCGAGTTATTTGGGACTGCGTAACTGTTTTAAGTGAGGGAGGCATTTATTGATGTTTCTTGGAGACTAATGCTTAGATGCTCTGAATAACCGGTTTGTAAGGCTTTGTGTTATTTTGAGGTTTCTGACTTTATTTATAGTGAGCTTAACGCTTTGAAAAATCGGGACGTTACGTTTCTTATGAAGTCTTCAGCTAGCAAATACCTTAGAAATTTGAATTGGCAGAGTCTGTACTGGCTGGATGTCGAATAAATTATCTAGCCTTTCTCGAATGATGAATGAGAGAGAGAGAATTAGAGAAATCCTAAGACGACCTGAAGTAAGTTCACTTACATGTTGGGATTAAACCACCCACTGGCGTGGTATTTCCGTTTTATGCCAGAAATCTAGTTGAAATTTGCTTACAATCACATACACAATCTCTAGAGATAATGGGTGGAGAGCTTTCTGCATAATAACACATGGGTGCACAGTGGCACAACCTGACAAGCTTCATTGCATCAGGTCACTAGCATTGTTGCATACTAGGACTTGTGTGTTGTAAGCCCTTCACTAGCATTGTTGTATACTAGGATTTGTGTGTTGTAAGCCCTTCACGCTCCACGTCACTAGAAACAAAGCAATATCTTTATGCAATCTAAAAGGACATTGATTGTGTGTTGTAAGCCCTTCACGCTCCAACCAACAACGTGGTTGGCTCAACATGTTTGGATTTATGGAAGTGACTTATGGCGGGCATCGTAGACCATCCTCATTCCATATTGAGTAGCGAGAAGGATCATTAGGTAGCCAATTATGTAGCCGAAAAAAAAAAGTTTTATTGCCTTTCGTAGAAACAATTACCTTGTGGATACTGGCAGGTTGTATTTGACCTCTGAGCTGCCTTTCTATGGAAAACAGGTCCACCCTTCGTTAATGGTTTACTGTAGATAGGATATGTTTTGGCGGTTAGGTCCTATGTGTATTTAACCACGGATGCGCAATTTCCCGTATTGGAGTGTTCTTAAGCCTAGCCTTGATCCCACACATCCCACCAACTAACTGTAGTATCAGAGGTAACCCCCTTGGCCAGCACTCGAGCAGCGATTGTATGTTATTATACCATGTGATTTGCGAACTTTGCCAAGTTTGGCTTGAATACAACGTGTCATCTGAAATTGCAACCTGACAAGATTGGTTCCATAATGAAGTATAACTGACTTATGTCGCCTGTTTCTTTGCATAAGCATTTTGCTAGCATGGAGGTTTAGTTGGCTCATTCCATATCTATGCCATTACTAATAACGTCAACAACATTACCCATTTTTCCTGTACATAATAATTGCGGTATATAGTTGATATAATGTTTGGAGCATCGGTATGGTAAAATGGATTTTGTTATGGATCCGGTGACTATAATTCCGATGGGTATAGACCCAGCAAGTAAAATTGTATACTCAATTTTAGCCAAACGCGCCGCACACTTTATAATTCAACCTCATGTTTTAGGGTAAGGTTGCGAGGATTCGAGCCGAAACAGTTAAGAGCTTATTGCAGAATGAGCGTAACACTGAGAGGTCACGACTGCTTGCCAAAAACGAGTCTATTAACTAACTTTGGCATATTACTTGATAAATGGGCGTATGACTTGTATATCATCTTCCCCTGCTCATTTGTTATTTTGCAGAATTAAGTATGCTAGTTTGGAATTGCAAAACCTCGTACCACATTTTTGCATCATTTTATGTGGTGCAAACTGATAAACCGCGTGCCGGGTTGGTGGAGGACGTGTCTCTCGGATTGGGGAAAAGTCCCGGTTGGAGGGAAATATGGGGGTGGGGGTGACTGCAGCAATGTAGGGGGTGGAGTGGGGTAGGCAGAATTTTGGAGAGAAGGGGTCTGAAGGGATGAGGGGAGAAGAGTTGGGCGGGGTGCTCGACGTGGGTCAAATGTGGGGAGGGGTATTTTGGGGAAGGGGAAATAGTGAGGTTTAAAAAAATCCATTTTTTTTCCAACCCACCCCACCTTTCAGGGATTTTAAACTTTGGCCCCCTCTTTTCACAATTTTCCCAAAAATACCCATCAACCCCAACTAATTAATTACAAAACCCATGTTTTACTAATTTTCCCTTGTTTATCTTGGTGAAAGCCTATTCGGAGTGGATGATCATGCATCGAATCGAAAGCTACTAGAGGAGGTGAACAGAGAATGTCAATTGGGGCCATCCAGTATTATGTACGTCAGAAGGTTCATTTACTTGAAACATGGGGTGCCTGAATACCCGTACCGTGTAGTTGCAGCTGGAGAGGCATTATCAATGTTGACACTAAAAAGTACTAGTAATTGTCATCGAATCTTGAAGTTGAAGGTGATCGAAAATCTTGTTAGAGGGTTGGACGATCAGGTGCTTCGACCAGGGGCGGAGCCACGCTTGTACGAGGGGGCTAATGTACCCTCTTAGATTTTGAAAAAATATAATATAATATATATATATATATATATATATATATATATATATTTTTTCACTCGCAACTCTCTTTTCTCCTCTCACTCCCTCAGCTCCCGAGCCACGACCGTCGACCTCTCACCGCCTCAGTCTCTCGTGGCCACGGCGGTCGACTCCTCACCTCACAGTCACCGGTCACGGTCTCACGGACGGCGGTCGAATCCGGAAGATTTTCACCAACTCCGGCCAGATCTAGCCTAGATCTATGATCCGGAGGACGAAGTGATGAACTGAAAGACGGTGATGAGGTAGAGGGGGAAGAGGAGGGCAGTCGAGAGGAGTTTGAGCTCTGCGGCACAGTTCCAGACCACACCAATGAACATCTTCTTATGCTCTTTTGGGTCCTTCTCTGATCTCTCTCTCTCTTTCCCCATGGATTATGAGGATTGATGAGCTCTTTTAGCAGCAGAGAAAAGAGACAAATTGGTGGGTAACAGAATAGAAAGATGGATGGAGAAGAAGAAGAAAGGGGTGAGAGAGTAGCAGAAAACAACGGGTTGAAACTGAGGTTGATTGTTTCAGCAGAAACATAGATGAAATTTTTCAACAGAGCTTTAGTTGCAATCCTAATTCTCCAAAGGAGTCGGAACATGAAGCTAATTTTAAAAAGAATGAGAAATCAGTTTCAAGAGAACTTTCAATTGATCCATTGAATGATCAAGATGGCGATGCCATTAATAGCTCTTTAATTGATGATCGAGAAAAGCTCAAAAAGACTGATGAATATAAACGGGCAGTAGAGGAAGAATGGGCATCCAGGCAAAGAGAGCTAAAAATTCAGGTTTGTATGCTTACTGCTTCCTTGATTTATTGTCTGAAGGAACATAATGCATATGCCATCTCCCCGCCTCTCTCTTCTATCTACTGATTTTGATGAGTTTTGGGAATCCAAAGAGGTGTATTGTGTGTGTATGTGCGTGTATTTTGAGAAATTGATCGTAGGGGGAGATGGGCTTTATACATGTACAGGGGCACCAGTACTTTTTTGCGTTGATTATAGGTTCACCCCTCTAATTCTGATGTACGTTTGCTTTGGGTCCAGACCATATTCATCTAATTTCCATTATTCAGGTTCTTTGAGGTTGAGTTAATTTCCATTTCAATTAATTTCCATAAAGTATGCTCCTGATGTTACATTATATCCAGATTTCACATTATAATGTCCATTATTTGCAGAGCTCCAACTGTATATCTATATTTGTTTTTGTGTGCTATTTTGTGTATTATTGAAAAGTACACTTTATTTTTGTGTGCTATTTTACTTATAAAATTTTTTATTGATATATTTTTAGCACCCCCGGCGTGAAATCCTGGCTCCGCCACCGGCTTCGACTAAGTGCAGCAAGAATTCTATGAAATTTGTGCACTAATAGTGGAGGCAGCGGTTTTGATCAGCTGAGGGACGTCGTTGCAGCAGCCTGCAGCAGCAATTGTAAGTTCTACTTTTCTTTCATGTAGGGAGCTGAATTGAACGGAAGCCTAATAGCCAGTGTTTTTCTCCTATATAACGTAAAATCATGTTCTAGTGATAACAGTGAAACCTTATATTTGCAGGTACTCGAAGCAATAATTATGGAAAAGAATAAGTTACAAGAAGTGATGGTTGGACTAGCAGCACAACTTTTCAAGTTTATGACATCTCAAGAATCAAACACCGTGTTTGAAAGGATTGGAATTCGAGAGGATGAATTAACTGGGATGCTAGTCTGGATCTTAAGAAAACATCAGTACCCATCAGTCAGGTGTCTAACACTAAGGAGGTTCGATAGAGTTAGCAATCTGTTTGATGAGAGCTAAGGATACAAATATTGCAACTTTCAAGGACTTAGGAATGGTGGAGGAGCTGCAGTCCGTCGTAGAGACGACTTCACAGATTGAAAGCTTCAGACACATTCTCTGGTACTGTAGGGCTTAGTCGACACAACATGCCAATTCACTCACTGGTGGAAACTGCAATGGGGTTTGTGTTGAGTTGTTTGAAAACAAACTCATTTTTTTGTCTTACAGTGCTTGTACTTTACACTTGGTAGCAAGGTTAGAGTGTGTTAGTTCTCATGCTACCCGCGTGCGGGTGCACGAGTTTAGGCGCACTTAGCACTTAGTCGCGAAAAAACGTTATTCATTTTTGGAAAATATTTTGTATTTTCAAAAATTAGTTTTACTGAAAAGGTGTGTGATTTATTTAAATTCGTTTTTTGATTTATTCAAATATTTTTCTGACAGTTATTTTTAAACTGTTACAACTGTTCTTTCCACACAGTTGTGCCTGTCCACATTCACCCATTTTCAGGTCTTTTATATATACTAGTATAGAGCACGTGCGTTGCACGAGAATATAGTCGAGAGAAATATTTGAAGTGATATTATTATCTTACTTGAGATAAAAAAATAATGTAATTCAATTATGTTCTCAACTTTTTGTGAATTTTTTAGAAGAAATGTTATTTGATGATCGCAATTGTAATCAATTCAATGTTTGAAAATATTCTTTGTAAGCTTTGGATTGAAGAAATGTTTGATGGTACTGTTGAAAATAAAAGCAAATAGAGAACTTAAAAGAATGAATCTACGTCTTTATTTTTGTAAATTATTAAATTGGTTAATGGTTAAGATTTGTAATTTTCAAGACCAGGTCCTTTATGTTTCATCAATAAGAAACACAAAACACTCAGTCTTCAACTGCAATAACCGAACATATTTTCAATTCAAATTTGCACCATATTTGAGCCTTGTTTTTTTATTTAACCCTTTTTTTTGTTTTCCTAACAATTTTTTGTTTCTTAATTGAGTTTTCACGCATTTTAGTTTCTTTATGTTGTTTTCGTTTTTCAAATTTTCAATTGGTTAATTGTTTACTAACCTAAAATGAAGAAAGAAAATTACAATTCTCATTAACCAGGTCAATATCTAATATTTCTTCTATTTTAACTTAACTAAAAGAATATAATAAAGGAACTTTTTTGTTATGTTTTTCTTTCTCATCACACTTTTCATTTTTCAATCAATATATAAAATAAATTCATTACCCAATATTTTTTTAATTTCATCAAAATTTAAAAAGGAGCAATAAAAGAAGGGTAAAAATGTAATTAACGTAATTAATGGAAGACATAATCGTCAAAAAATAATTTATAAAATTTATACTTTTAGCGGTAGTGTGCGCGCGCATACACCCACACACACGCATACATACATATATATATATATATATATATATATATATATATGGAGCTGATCCCTTAACAGCGCAAGCAAAATAGGATATCTTGCCAGCGCGATCTGGCCGTCCATCCCGAATAGATGGACGGCCCAGATCACTTTTTTTTGCGGCGCTGTCAGTCGTCTGCTACATAGTGTAGCGGATGAGTCTTTTTACCATCTTGCCCTCGCTCACCCGTCCGCTAGACTGTGTCGCGGACGACATTCTTGGTCCCACATCGTCTGACAAAAAGTAGTCCGCGACACTGTCCAGCGGACGACTGTCACAACTATGTAATTCTGACACAATTGTGACTTGTCTGACACAAGTGTGACTTGTTGTCGGCAATTCTGTCCGCTACACAGTATAGCGGACAGTATTGCCCATCCCCAAAACCTACTCAATTTTCTTTCAGCACAATTTTCTTCTACTCAATTTTCTTTGAGCACAATTTTCTTCTCCTTCGGACTCGCTTCCATTTTCAGCTGCCTTCAAGCTTCGAGTAACACTCGCTTCAAGCTTCGCTCAAACAAGGTAAGTTTGCTTCAAGTTTTCTTGATGTTCTAGAAATTTGTCACTGTATTCATCAATTTGTGATTTTATACTCTAGATTTTTTGTGATGTTCTAGACATGGTGTTCATCAAAAATGTATAATTTGTTAACTTTATATTTAATTCATTATAGTTTAATTCGATTTTTTGGCATGATGAATTCGTCTATTTATCTTACTAATTTAAATTTGTTATGTTCAATAAATTAATAATTGTTAATTTGGAGACACTTTTGAGATTATGCATACCGTATGTTTGTCATCCTAAATTGGTTTATTCGCCAAGGTAATTTTTAGGTAATATTTTCAGTTAGAAATGTCATTTGATTGTTAAGCGTAGTCTATTTCTACACAGCTCTTGTTTCACAATGTCTTATTCCGGTTCGAGCTTCAACGTTCCCGTAGATGCTAGTGATCCGTATCTAGGACGAACATTTGCTACGTTGGAAGAAGCTGAAGAATATTTTCGAGCGTATTCATTGAGGGTTGGTTTTGGCATTAGAATAAAGACTTCAAGAACGAGCACCATAACGAGAAAGATATGCTCTCGCTTATACGAGTGCCATAGGAGCAGAAACCCAGTGCAAAATGAGACACGCGTAGGCAATGATGACAGTGATGAAGAAATAGGATATCCGCGTAGAAGACGGGACTGCTTTGAGCGCACAAATTGCCAGGTCAAGATATTCGTAAGCTACAAAACCAAACAAGACCATTGGCTTATTACCAGCCTGGAACTGGCAAACAATCACCCGTTAGTAACCCCTTCTAAGGTGAGTCAGATGCATCAACACAAGAATATGGGTAAGGTCGCAAGGAGCCTGATTCAGACAATGAGCAATGCGCGACTAGGACCTGCCGACATGATTAATGTTCTTGCTGAACAGGCTGGGGGAATTCAAAATTTGACCTTTAACACGACAGACGTTCGTAACGCGGTCCGAACCCATAGACGAGCCGCGTATGACCTCAATGATGCTCAAGCCACAATGAGCCTATTGAAACGGATACAGATGGAGGACCCGCAGTTGACCTTCGATTATAAACTTGACGACGAGCATCGAGTTAGCACAATTTTTTGGGTCGACGGTCGTTCGAGGCTTGCTTATAAGCATTTTGGGGATGTCGTGACGTTCAACACCACATACCGTACCAACAAGTACTCGATGCCGTTCGCCCCTTTCACGGGGGTCAATCATCATTATCACTCCATCCTGTTCGGGTTCGCCTTGTTAAGGGACGAGACCGAGAGTTCTTTTGAATGGTTGTTTAGGACGTGGCTGGAAGCAATGAACTTCAAAGCACCCAAAGTGATCATCACCGATCAAGATTTGGCAATGAAGAAGGCTATTGCGACCGTCTTCCCAGACACTCGGCACAACTTGTGCACCTGGCACATAAGCAACAAATACCCAGAACGGCTGCATCACGTGTACGCAAAGTATGCAGACTTTAAACAGGATTTTGGCAAGTGCGTCCTCAAGTCGTTAACGATTGAGGAATTCGAGGAGAGGTGGGAAAAGCTTGTTTGGGATTACTCATTGCAAGACATTCCCGGGTTTGGCTGTCCCGATGCTTGCCGCAAAAAATTCCCGCAGCCAAGCGCCAACGCTTCAGCCTGTTGGCGAAGCTCCTCGCCCATGGCATCCACCAAATCCTTCCGCTCGCTCAACTTCTGGAAGAAGGCGAACGAGGCATTAACCTACATCCAGAGAGATAATAAATAAGTAACTTCGTACACACTTAGAATGATCAAGTTCAATTAGAAGCACTGGTTGGGCAACTTACCAGATTGTATGCCATGTGCTCATCGATCTGACCCCTAGGGTGGTACTTCTCCCCGCGTTCAAACCTTACTGGAGCTACTCTCCTCCGGGTGATGCGGTAGTACCACTCATTGTACTGTTCGATGCTGATGACGGGGTCAGGCTCCGACACAATGGCCGCTAGCGTGTCCTGCCAGGAATTCCAGACCTCAACTTCACGCGCGCACAACTCGTGCGCATTCGCCCTGCCAAACAGTCCGACACCCGGTGGGTTCCTGTTAAGCCTCATATCTGGCGCGCCGGTTTGCAACCCCAGCAGGCATTTAAAATGGCGCATAGCGCGATCTGGCAGCTGCCACTCTGCGACCTCGAAGTGGATCAGGGGTGTGCGTTGCAACCCGGAGAGCGTGAAGACGAACGACTCTCCCACTCGTCACGCAAAGGTTTGTACGGTGCCCATCGCATCTGGCCAGGAGATAACGAGTCGAGCTCCCCCCGATAGTATGAAATGTTGTGATGGGGATCGTCTCTCCTCTCGTAGTGGGTTTCCTTCCGGCTGTACTCCCAGGCGCACAACCGAGGCCACACATTATCTGTTCCGTCCCTACGCCTGGGTGCGCCGGTAGCAAGGTGTTCATAAGACCACACCTGAGAGCAAAGACATTAAAAAAAGTATAAACATTGACATTTATTGTCCATTCAACAAAAAAAAAACTACCAAGTAGAGCACGTAATGAAGAATTGTATGATATACCTGCAATAGCGAGAGACATGCACATATCGCTTTGGAGTCGGGCCTCGTTGCCTTGTGCAATGCTCGGTACAGGTATGCAAGAGTTGCTGCACCCCAGGCATAATCCCCAACCTCAGCCAGGTTACGCAAAAACGGTAAATATTTGACGCTGACCGTGTTCTTCGACGTCGTTGGGAATAATATTGCCCCCATCAGCCACCAGAAGAAAGCTTGTGTGTACAGCACAAGGTCATGGCCCGTATAGTTTTCCGGCAAAACCCCGTAGGTATCTACCAACCACTTCAACTTGATACCACCACTGCTAAATCCATCCTGGGGTATCGAAGTAAAGAAGTCCCTAGCGGTCCTCTTATTCGTTGCTTCGGACGGATGAGCTATTACCGGCCGCCCCGTCACCGGTAACCCTAAGATGAACCCTACATCTTCTAGGGTAATTGTCATCTCTCCGAGAGGGAAGTGAAACGTATTCGTTTCACTTCTCCACCTTTCAACAAGGGCACCTATTAAGTGCCGGTCAAGTTGTTGAAAGATCTGCCCATGCGTGAAAATCCCAAACCCAATCCCACGCAGTAATCTTTTCTGGGTTCTGTTCAATTTCCACGCGTTGAAATTATCGCTTACTTCTACCGTGTTGACAAGTGCTCTTTCCTACGAATTAATAAATATTATTTAAGCAAAATAAACGATATACAACGTTCGCAACTGAAATACGTAAGCAAAATAAACGATATTCTATATAAAATAAGTATCTTACTCCACCATCCCATATGAGCGTACTGATATGGTTTGCTTGGTCGTATAATACGGACGAATCTTCTGGTCCAGGGTTGAAATCCATTTTTTGCAACTGAAATAATGGAAAGAGGGCAAGGTTGGAAGCGTAAACATTCCCAAACATACAACGCTAGCATATTCAGCGCTAGCATGTGATCAGATAATACGCAATACACATATATAATATATATGTATATACATTGACAAACGCTAGCATAGTGCCGATCTACTTGCCAACGCCGCAAGATGAACTCTAGATTATGAACAAAGAAAGGATTAGTTTGTGAACTTACGTGATTGATGAGACGATTAAAGGATTTCTTGCAAAGAAATTGCGCCGATCTACTTGCCAACGCCGCTGGTTTGATCGTGAGAAGAAGGAATAGTTTGATTGTGAGAAGAAGGAATGAATAGAAGTTCAGAAGGATTCGAATACTTTGCCAACGTCCCCTACACTGTGTTGCGGACGCTGGGATAACGACAAAGTAACAGTCGTGCATCGACTGATGTGACAACTGTCAGGGGGAAGCGGCGTATTTGACGGAAACAGTCGTCCGCTAGACAGTGTAGCGGACTACTTTTTGTGGGACCAAGAATGTCGTCCGCGACACAGTCTAGCGGACGGGTGAGCGAGGGCAAGATGGTAAAAAGACTCGTCCGCTACACTATGTAGCGGACGGCTGACAGCGCCGCAAAAAAAAGTGATCTGGGCCGTCCATCCCTTCGGGATGGACGGCCAGATCGCGCTGGCAAGATATCCTATTTTGCCTACGCTGTCAAGGGATCAGCTCCCATATATATTTAACAACTACATATTTTGTTTCCAATATGTAAATATTGATTTAGATCAAATTTATAATATAATGTTTCTTAAATACAGTACAAAAAAACTAATTAAGGAAGGTAAAGTTGTTATTGACATAACTGACGGAGGGTAAAAACCAAAATGATTACACAATTAGTAATTAACAATAGTATTTATGAAAGGGTAGGGTAATAATGGAGTAGTATTTATGAAAGGGTAGAGTAATAATGGGATAATAATTATTAAAGGATAAGATTGTTATTAGAGTGATTAACGAAGGACAAAAATGGAATAAAAAGATTTACAAGATTTGTACTTTTATAGGTAGTATAGATTCGTATTTTTAACAACTACATATTTTGTTTCCAATATGTAAATATTGATTTAGATTAAATTTATAATATAATGTTTCTTAAATACAGTACAAAAAAACTAATTAGGGAATGCAAAGTTGTTATTGAAATAACTGACGAAGGGTAAAATTCAAAATGATTACACAATTAGTAATTAACAATAGTATTTATGAACGGGTAGTGTAATAATGGAGCAGTATTTATGAAAGGGTAGAGTAATAATGGGATAGTAATTATTAAAGGATAAGATTGTTATTAGAGTGATTAACGAAGGACAAAAATGGAATAAAAAGATTTACAAGATTCGTACTTTTATAGGTAGTATAGATATGATTTTCAATTCTTTTCAGACTACTGATTTGCAAATTTTGAAATCTTTTTCTTTCTGAAAATTACTATAGCCAAAACGTACACTGGTTCAAAGAGAATTCTAAGGAGAATTTTTTGAATTTACTGTTTGCAGATTCCCAAAGACTTTATTATATCCTGGAGGATTGTTTGTTAATAACCCGTCAGCAAATTCGATTTTGAGTGGGGACAAATAAAGCTTTAAAGAAAACGATCACGTGCCTTAAAGTTGTTATTTGTGATTCCGATTCCACCAAATTTTCAACATTAGGTACTCCCTGCCAGCAACTCAAGAGTTGGCAGAGGTGGTACCGGACATACAGAGAATGGTTCCTGGGAGAAAGTTCAGAGAATTCAAGAATAAAGAAGTCCATTTGTTGAGCCGAAACTTCCCACTAGTGTAATAAAGACATTATGAAGTTGATTCTCTTTTACTGGACCATTGACTTTATGCCAATAGTCATTGTTGGTATGTGTTTGATATCATGTTATATTTATCTTCATCGACAGTCGTTCCAAGTAAGAAAAGCGTACCTTGTCACACTTCAACTCCAGTTGAAAAAACACTGTTTATAGCCTACATAACAAAATTATTATCAATTAAAAGAAGAGCTTAATCTTCTACACTTAGAAAGGTTTGTGTAAGGTATGTTGTATCCAAGACGATATGATTAAAGACGGCAAGCTCAATTACAAAAACAACATGCAGGCCATAACGTACAACCCATATGCCAGTTGCATTCTCATTCAAGAAGAAAGATCTATTGAAGAGTAGCGGACCAATATTACACCTGATATAGCTAAATATGTCCACCCAACTAAATGGTGATGCGTGGCGTGGTTGACTCCGAGTCAACTAAGGATCCTGTATCGGGATAGGCTCTAAAAGAAGTGATAGAAGCCTTGTAGGACTCGACTACTGAAAGAAGAGTCCTAACATAATTCTAATACATTGAAGACCTATCATAGAAGAGTCCTGAAGAAGGGAGGAATCTGGGAGGAGCCTATATCATGAGCAAAGCCTCAGGTACATAAACAAGTAAACACACACACAAACGCACGCTTAGTGCATTTCTGCTATTCAGAATTCTACCCTTAGAGCAGCGTTCTGACTTTAGCATCGAAGCCTCTTCTATCGGAACATCCCCGGTGGTCACTCTGTGTTCTATTTTGTAGGTCTATTTCCCGGTTGTGGTTCCCAATCAAGATTTAAGCAGCAACATTTTGGCCCCATCCGTGGGACCGACTGGGAACATGGCCAGACAATCATCTTCAGACACTCCTTTAACCAGTCGCTCCGTCCAGAAGCGACGAGCTATATCAAGTGGCTCCCACCCAAGAGGTCGACAGCCGACACTATCCCAATGACATTCCAGTAACGAATGGATTAATGTGACCCCGATCACCCCGAAGACGAGTGGCAGCTCCCAGGCAACTCATTCCCTAACCCCTCTTTTAAAAAGGGGGACATGTGCCATCGCTTGTCCTGGAAGCTGTTTAACACTCTGAACGCAGACCTGACAAGGGAAATCCACGAACTTAAGGGCGTGGTAAATACCCTACAGAAAAAGCTTGAAGGGGTGGCCCCGACGATTTCTACCAACCAGACGCGCCTGGATCCGAGCAACCTTCGTCTTAGACTAACCTCAAGGTCAAGCTACGATCGAAGATATAGATCAGAGACTGATCCCAGTTATTAGCCAGAACAAGAGACCGGGAAACATGTCACCAGAAGTGGTTCGTGTTTCCGACGCGAGACGTCAATGGAGGATAGCACGACTTCGTCTCTTGTTTCAGGCGGCGAAGTTCGAGGTCGACGCTGCGCGGACCAAAGACATTGTCCCCAAGGACGAGTTCATGGTTTCACACGAAAAGCGCACCCCAGGGGCGAACTTCTCACAAAACCATCGCCAGGCCGTGCCTGAGGGAATTCACTCCCCCAATGGAGGATTCTGGATACCCTCTGTCCAAGACAATTGAGAAGGCAAAACTTCCTCCTAATTTTCGGATGCCGCAGTGCGATTTATATGATGGGAGTGGAGACCCTGGGGAGCATGTCTACCAGTTTCAAACAAATATGCTACTCATCCAGGTCTAAGATGCCGTCATGTGCCAGGCCTTCCCATCCACTTTAAGGAAGGCAGCGCACGCGTGGTTTAAGTCTCTACAACCCATGTCCATCCATTCCTTCGCCCAGCTGTCTGACCAGTTTCAGAAACATTTTGTGAGCAGCCAAACTCGGAGGAAGAATTTAGCGAGTCTCCTCAATGTGGTCCAGGAAAGGAACAAATCTTTGTCGCGGTATTTGGGACGCTTCAATGCGGCAACATTAGAAATAGATAACCTGGATGAGTCAGTAAAGTACACAGCTTTTATGCGCGGGCTTCGTCCCACTTCCAAGTTTGCATTTGCAGTAAACAAGAGTCCCCCTAGAAGCATGAGCGCCTTGTTGGATCAAGCAAACAAGTACATCCAGGCTGAAGAATACTTGGAAACCCACAAAGAACACCGAGATGACAACGAGTAGGAACAAGAAAAGCGAGCTCGAGAAGATAGTCCAAGAGGTGGACGGAGTTCTAAGCGTTCAAAAAGGGATGAAAGGCGCCCCAAGCGTTTATGAAGAGTCTGACACCATTGACTGCCAGACCATCGCAGATTCTCCATGAGATAAAGGACAAAGAAATATTGGAAAGACCGGACAAGATGAGATCGGTACCTAGTAAGAGAGATAGGAATTTTTGGTGCCGTAACCACAATGACCATGGCCATACCACCGAAAATTGTGCAAGCGTGCAATAGAGGCTCTTATCAAACGCTGACACTTGCGAAGGTATGTCAATCGAATAGATAAAAAGAGGGAGGCCACTCCCTTAGCGGGACGAGAAGAGGTGCAAGAAAATACGGGCATCATCAATACTACCTCAGGAGGAATCGCCGCAGGGGGATCGTCCGGGCAAGGACGAAAAGCTTACACAAGAGAAGTCATCACCACTGTGGGGCCGTCGACTAAAAAGCAAAAGGTAGAACCGGCCCCAACAATATCCTTCTCTGACGACGATGTGGGAGACACAAAAACACCTCATGATGACCCACTGGTAGTTACACTTCGAGTGGGAAGCTTTGATATGAAAAGAATCCTCGTGGATAATGGGAGCTCAGCGGAGGTACTTTTTTATGAGGCATTTAAAAAAATGAACATTCCGTCCGACCGCTTACGGAAGATAGATATGCCCCTCTATGGTTTCTCTAACCACCCTGTTATTTGTGAGGGAATTATCGCATTACCAGTGACTATGGGTGCCCCTCCGACTCAAGCCAAGCTGATGCTAGATTTCATGGTGGTACGCGTTCCTTCGGCCTATAATGCAATTTTGGGCCGAACATCGCTAAACCAATTAAAGGCGGTGGTATCGACATACCACATGAAAATGAAATTTCCCACAGAGAACGGAGTTGGGGAAGTCAAGGGAGACCAAGTGGTGGCTCGGCAGTGCTATGTGGCATCATGCTGAAACAGAGCCAACGAAACCCTCATGATTAAAGATTTGTGGAATGAAACCAAAGTCGAGAGAGGCAAGCCCGCTAAAGACCTCATGGATATCGAGTTATATCCGGGGAACCAAGAAAAGACAGTAAGGATTGACACAGGTTTGGCAGACGACCTCAAGCTCAAGCTCAAGCTTGTGGACTTATTGCGAAGCTACTCAGACATATTCGCTTGGACAACATCAGATATGCCCGGGATTGATCCCGAAGTAATCGTTCATAAACTGAATGTGGACCCGCTCAAGAATCCGATCAAACAAAAGAAGTGGACGTTCACTCCCGAAAGACAAGTGAAGATTGAGGAAGAAGTCGACAAGTTGTTGTTAGCCGGATTCATTAAGGAGATATCATACCCTGATTGGATCGCCAATGTCGTGATGGTACCCAAGTCGAGCGACCGTTGGCGCATATGCATCAACTTCACCAACCTCAACAAGGCCTGCCCAAAAGACAGTTACCCGCTTCCGCGAATCGATATCCTAATTGATGCAACTTCGGGTCATGAGCTGCTGAGCTTCATGGATGCATATTCCGGCTATAACCATATCAGAATGTGCAAAGACGATATTCCCAAGACTTCTTTTATTACAGAAGGTGGATTGTACTGCTACAAAGTCATGCCCTTCGGACTCAAGAACGCGGGGGCAACTTATCAGCGACTAGTCAATATGATCTTCCGTGATTCAATTGGGAAAAACATGGAGGTTTACGTGGACGACATGCTGGTGAAAAGCATCGAAGCTAAGGCTCATGTAAAGGACCTCAAGGAAGACTTTGACATACTGAGAGCTTATAAGATGAAGCTAAACCCGCTCAAGTGTGCGTTTGGTGCAGCCTCGGGAAAGTTTTTGGGGTTCATGGTTTCCCAACGTGGCATCGAAGCCAACCCAGAGAAGATAGGGGCTATTCATGCCATGAAGCTGCCTAAAACAATCAAATAAGTTCAAGAGCTCACTGGAAGAATCGCGGAGTTAGGGCGATTCATGTCCAAATCCGCATAAAAGTGCCTACCCTTCTTCAGAGCCATCTGAAAGGCAAGGGATTTTGTATGGACTAAAGAATGCCATAAGTCATTTGAAGAATTAAAACACTACCTGTCATCCCCACCTCTCCTTACTAAACCAGTCACTGGTGAGAATTTATTTCTTTACCTATCAGTTAATGAGGTTGCAGTAAGTCCACAGATATTTTGGAGTTTTCTCGAGCCATATATATTGAGTTCCTTCGAGAGAGGAGTATCCAGCCCTTAAAGGAGATTGATGTAGTGGAACACGAATCTTGCTGGATGGACCCAATTTCAGTACCTCATCTCGGGGACATTGCCTCCAGAGCGAAGTGAAGCACGCAACCTGCATGCTAAAGCTGCTCGATTTGCTCTCGTAGATGGGGTGATGTACAAGAAGTCTTTTAGTCTGCCGTACCTTAAGTGCCTAAGCCCTAAAGAAGCGACTTATGCGTTGCGCGAAGTTCATAAAGGTATTTGCGGGTAACACTTGGATGGAAGAAACCCGACACACAAGATCTTGAGGCAAGGCTACTACTGGCCAGGAATGCAGAAGGACGCGATTAACTTCAAGAAAAAGTGTGACCAATGTCAAAATTTGCCCCGCTTTCACACACACTAGCGGTTCCCCTCAATATCTTGACTTCCCCAATCCCATTCACGATGTGAGGGATGGATATTTTAGGTCCATTCCCAATGGCTACGGAACAACGACATTTTGTGATAGTCACCATCGACTATTTCACAAAGTGGACTTAGGCCGAACCACTGGCCCCATAATAACGTCAAAGTGTGAGAAGTTCTTCTGGAAGAGTTTCGTTTGCCGCTTTGGGGTTCCCAAGGTTCTGATCATCGATAATGGGAAACAATTTGACAATTCTAACTTTCGAAGCTTTTGTGAAGGCCTTTCCCTCGACCTCCATTTTACATCGGTCGCTCATCCCCAATCAAATGGGCAAACAGAAAACATGAATCTCTCTATCCTTCAAGGGTTGAAGAAAAAGCTAGACGATGCTAAGGGAGTATGGGTAGATGAACTTCCCAAGGTACTTTGGGCATACCACATAACACCCCACTCTGTAATAGGCGAGACCCCATTTCTATTGTGTCTTGGGACAGAGGCACTGCTGCCTGTGGAAGTAGGCCTTCCCACAGTTCGGGTGTTACAGTTTTTGAAGGCAGAGAATGAAACGAACCTTCGAGGAAATTTAGATCTATTTGACGATGTACGCGTCCAAGCCTTGGATCGAGTGATTTCTACAAAGCAGAGAGTTGCGCGGCACTATAATTGAAGGGTTCAAATGAAGATATTTTGAGTTGGCGATCTAGTCCTCAAAAAGTTAGAAGTTGCGCATCCAAAGGCTGCTATCGGGAAGTTGTTGCCAAACTGGTAAGGTCCTTACAAAATATCGAAGGTGCTTAGACCGGCCGCTTACTCATTGGAAACAATTTCAGGAAATGCAGTCCCATGAACGTGGAATGCCAAAAACTTACGGCAATACTATCAGTAGCGTCCTGAACAAGAAATAAGACACTTTCTTTTTTGTGGAGAAGAGTAGAGTAGATCTCAGTTAGAGGAATAACAGGGAGGCATAACTCCCGTTGTAATCACAGTCTTTTTCACTTTGAAATGGATTACTTCTTTTTATCCTAACAGGTTATCTTTCTCATTGTTTGGAAGGATCATTCTTCACAATAACAGGATAGTGTGCTTTAGCTCAAGCAAAAATTATTTAAATTCCCAAGAACAATATACATTAAATGTCCGAGCGGCTTGCCAGAGCAGTCTGCCCGAACAATCGCGAATATTGCTCAAGCAAATATCACCCAATGTGATAGGGTAAGACACAAGTCTTACCTAACACGGTCTAGCTTTAGTTCTAGCCCGAGAAATGGCAAAACCAAGTGGGGGATCGTCGTCCTACCCCATTTTGTTAATTCAAAATCCAGCCAAGCGTGAGTGCGAGGCTTCTTTGCCATCCCTTAGCTGACGATAAGGGTTCGCGTCAAAGTAAAAACAATGCAAGATGTGAAAGATAATAACACAATTGTAAAAATAAAGCGCACCCTTCCAAGGGATGAAGAAAACTGTATCCATTAGAAAGCCCCTAGGGGCAATAAAAGTATTGGGGGCACATCAAATGGGAATTGCAAAACAGGGGAATAAAGATAAGTTGTCCTAAGATGTAGGAGCATTCCCGGATCGGACACTTTTCTCCCCAGAAGAAATAGCATCTCTAGCTTCGGTAGGCGCGGCCGTTTCCCCTGATGGTGACAAAAATGTGGGCACCACGATATCATCCAGGAAAAGACTAGGATATTTGGCCATTGTCAGTTCCTTGGCTTTCTGAAAGCCTTCTTGGAAGATAGAAAGTCCATCTTTTGTTCGCTTCCGTAGCCACTCTTCCCCAGCGGTACCATTAAGGAATGCCTGAATGGCCTTGTTCCCGATTTCGACCTTCTCATACCTTAGATTCTCGCATCTTTTTTCCAGGCGACCAAGCTTAGCAAGCAGATCCGTATTCTCCGTTTTAAGGTTTTTGACCTCCTTGTCAAGTTTGTCAGCCTTGCCTTCGGTCGCTCTCTTGTCAGTCTCGGCGTTGCGGGCCACGTCATTCGCCATCGGGAACTTGTCCTGCATCTGGTTGCAATAACAGTATGCCTGAAAAGAGAAGAGAGGTGAAGACGATTATTTGATAGAAGAATGGGAGGAGTTTAATTGAAAACTAAAAAAGAATGAAGTAATTCAAATTACGTTGTAAACAGCTTGGACGTGCGCCACAGCAAAGGCCTCATGAGGCTGGTTTTCGAGGATGAGTTTGTCGCTAGGCAACACCCCGTGAGCTAGGTGCTGAGCAGAGACATGCGAGCTTGGCATTCCTGAATCGCCTCTCCTAATGGTCCATCTGGGACAAAAAATTGGATTCTTGTCGATAGGAAGATCCTCAACCACAAGCAGAGGCACTGGAGGAGTTGGAACGCGGGGCCTTTTTACAACAGGGGAGGAACCTTCCCCTGTGCCCTCCTTACTTTTCCCCTTGGGGCATTATGATATAGCTAAATATGTCCACCCAACTAAATGGTGAGGCGTGGCGTGGTTGCTCCGAGTCAACTAAAGAGCCTGTATCGGGATAGGCTCTAAAAGAAGTGATAGAGCCCTTGTAAGACTCGACTACTGAAAGAAGAGTCCTAACATAGTTCTAAAACATTGAGGACCTATCAGAGAAGAGTCCTGAAGAAGGGAGGAGTCTGGGAGGAGCCTATATCATGAGCAAAGCCTCAGGTACACAGACAAGCACACACATACACGCAAAGTGCATTTTTTGCTATTCAGAATTCTATCCTTATAGAAATGTTCTGACTTTAGCATCGGAGCCTCCTCCACCGGAATACCCCCGGTGGTCACTCTGTGCTCTATTCTGCAGGTCTATTTCTAGGCTGTGGTTCCCGATCAAGATTTAAGCTGTAACAACACCCGTTGACTTCTTAGCATCTACCAAGCACATTAGATAGGACACAATCTATTAGGGTGTTTTGGCATATTTTACAAAGTTCAGTTATATACGAGGAAATCGTTATTGTTCAACATAGAAGTTCACTATTCATGCACTTATAAGTTTTGTGGAAATGAGTTAGAGTAGCTTTTGTAACGCCCCGAATTTTCGAAGCGTTAATTTCAAATCAATAAAGACAAAAATCCCCAAATTTTCAAAAATCTCCCAAACTGGTTATTCAAAGCATCAAAATAAAAAATCTCTAAGTCACATAATTACATGTCAAATATACCTAAAACAGTAATCAACTCCCCAAATCACTCTTATACGGAGTTACAAATTAATCATCCAAAATCCACATAAGTCCTCCGATTGTACTTTCTAAAAATAACCAAACTAAACTGCTAATACTAACTCTGATATAAAATTTCTAGCTCTCAATCACACAGCTAGCCCAGCAATCCAGTCCTCATTTTATTCCTCAAGTTCAATCACAACATTTCAAAAAAAAAAAAAGTTATTGAACTACGTCATGACTTGATCCTTCGGGTACGTAAGCAGCTTGGGCCTATTCCCCAGATTCAGTCACGGGGAAAAAAGAATTGTATGAAACAAAAAGAAAAGAGAATATTTCCTCTCGCAACAAAATAAAAATAAAAAATCTAACTGTGTGATGGCGTACTCTGTTGGCTACATAAGCAGCTTCGGACATACTTTCAAGTGCAGCTTCAAGAAAAAGAAGTGTTTCAAAGAAGAAGAAAAAAAATGAATCTTCGAGTTGATCGACATGACTTCGTCCTCCGAGTACGTAGGCATCTTGCATTAAAATCGAAGGCATCTTGATACGTACTTCAAAGGTAACAAAGGAGGACCTTAGCGACTTTCTCTAAGTTTTCGCAACGGCTTAAGCATCTTATGAAAGAAAGACCAAATAGATAGACGAATTGGTCATGAGCACCTTGGAAGCACAAAGTTGGTCACAAGATAGCTTACCGCACGGAGCATCTAGACTAAAGAGAGAACCGAAAAAGCTGAGCTGCTACATCAGTCGTGATCCGGTCTTTTAACAATACCAAAAGCCCGAATCACGAGGGGCATTTGTTGGTAACGAAATTTTGACAAAAAAATAGTATCCAATATTGAAAAATGTTGGATTAACAAGTAAGCCCAAAATTTTTGTTGAAAACTTTATCAAAAGGAAGCCTAGATATTCGGATTTTTAAAGAAGACCCTTGCGTTCAAAAGTCCATTAATATTGCAGTTGGGCTAAGACATTGGAAGTGAAATGAAGACTCATTAAAAAAAATTAATGGATAAATATTGATTGATAAGGCTCAACTCTTCAAGGTTTACCACATGTGCTCTTTATCCACTGAAGAAGTACCGTCCAAGCAAAAATAAGGGAGTTGTTTACAAGAGAGATAAGGAGGATGGCAGAATGGGGGAGAGAAGTCAGAAACAAAAAGAGGAGAAGAAGAAATCACGGAGGGAGAGGTTAGGAACAAAAGATGGAAAAGGGAATCAAAGGAGAAACAAAAGAGAGAGGACAAAAGTCAACAGAAGACTCAGCAAAGCAAAGGAAAAAGAGAAGAGAGCCACTGTTGCGGCAGAAATGAAATAAGAAGAAAAAAAGAGGAAGAAGAAAAGAGAAAGATGGGTTCGAGGTGAATCCTACCTTTTTATTTTCTTCTCATATTGTTACCTAAATTTTGATTATATGATGTATTAAATTTTCATACATAAATGAAAAGTTTTGTTTACATTTTTATATTATTTTATTTACACTTTTTTTAATCAGAGATCGTCGTTGACGTAATTAACGGTTGACTTTTTAGTCATCTGAAAATATGAATCCACTATATAAAATAGTAAACGTCGTTATATATGTATGACGGGATTTTGTAACACAAGATTCAATGCTAATCAATAGCGGCGAAAAATGTGCCATCAATCACTTGAGAGAAAAACAAAAAGGGAGTGAGCCAAATGCCGAGAAAGGTCGCTCAATGGACCAACCAAAAGAGATACAAAGAAAAATGTCTTACGGAGGTACAAAACTTTAACAAAACAGATACAAGATAGAATTTCACGGTGCCAAAATATATTTTTGTATAAAGACAAAATTTCAAAATGTCAAAAATACATCACTGTACAGAGACATACACTAGTACAGACACTAATACAGACACTAATACAGACATAGACAGATACTAGAGAACCATTCAGAATAAGGTCACACATGCTATCACTGACACGTGAAACTGGGTTTAGAAAATAAGATCGCGATTTCTAACTCATCACACTGAGCTAACCCACGTTCCAATCCACGTGGGTAAGTCAGAAATAAAATAGTAACATACACGTGACGTGGCTTGTCAAAATACACAATTAATTAGGTACCAATAAATAAGTCAGACACCAATCAATTGCCTATAAGCACCAAAGAATAGGAAATTCAATCTCAAATTTCATATTTCACACGTAAATTTTGACCGTACAAAATGATGGCAATACAAAATGATTGGATCAGCAGCTAATTGAAAGAAATACAAAATTTATGTGTAGTATTATAGCCGGTAAATAAATAAATAGAATTAATTTACTTAACCATAGGATGAATAAAGAGATTTATTTCATCAAGTACTCACGAGTACATAAACAAACAAGTGAAGCAAATACACACAAGTTATGGTGGGGCATGGGTCACATGGTTGATGAAATCCTATTAACAGGTTCAGAATATGCAGTTTCCTTCATGCGTCTGTGAGTCCAATTGCAATGCCAGAGAGTGAGTGTTTCTACGGACACGCAAAACGGGGCAGCAGTATGATGGAAGGTAAAGACATAAAACGAAAGGGGACAAAATTCATACTGAACTAATTCCACAGCCACAAGATGGATGCTAACAGTTAAGCACGAAAATCGAAGCAGCAATAAGCATCGGAAATCTCAGCAGAAAACAGCACAATCATAGCACGAAAATCGAGACAACTTAATTGAAGAACTAAAACGTTAGGATGATCGATCCGGTGCCGATTCAGATTTTTAAAAAGAAAATCCTTACCTTTGATCTCACAAATTAACTTAAAGTTTTGATCCCCTCAAATAAATTGTATCCACATGCTAATGTAAAAATATTCAAACTTCCAATTAAAACTCTATCGGTCACAATAATTTATGTGATTTTTATCACAAATCTCAATCTCAAAATTAAAATTAAAATTATCTCAAAGTGATGATTAAAATCTCCAAAGATCTCTTCTTAGTGATTGGAGGTTCTGAAGTTTAATCTACTCCTAAGAATGTATTGTAATTATCAGATACCTGATCCGTTGAGAGCGCTAGCAAAATGAGATATTTTGCTAACGCGATCTGCTAGTCCATCCTCAAAGATGGACGGCCCAGATCGCGTCTTTTTTGAGAACTGTCAGTCGTCCGCGACATAATGTCGCGGACAACATTTTTTACCCTTTTGCCCCTCCTCCCCTGTCCGCGAGACTGTATCGCGGACGACTTTCAGGTCCTGACACATGTCAGGAAAAGTCGTCCGCCACACAGTGTAGCGGACGACCTCTAGGCTGACACATGTCAGGACATGTTCCGTTACCAACCAAGAAAGTCTCTCGTCAGAACCCCACGACTGTTCCCCTCGGTAGCTGTCACGTCTACAGTGTCCGCGACATTATGTTGCGGGACTTCTAAATGCAAAATTATATTTATGGACTTTTATTTCTGCACGTGTCAGAGTTGTCGGCAGTTCTGTCATCTATACAGTGTCGCAGACATTATTGCCCTTATACCCAAAAGTTCCCTAATTCTCAGTTTTTTCAACAAAATTTTCTTCTCCTTCAGATTCACTTGCTTCCATTTTCAGTTCCCCTCAAGTTTCGAGGAACACTTGCTTCAAGTTTCACTCAAGTAAGGTAAGTTTGTTATCTCAAAAGTTTTCTGGGTGGATTGACTGATAAAGTATAATTTATTTTTTTGGACAAAAAAGTGTAGACCTTGGGTGATGTTTTAGAAATTTGTCACTCTATTCATCAACTTGTGATGTTCTAGAAATTAATTTGTTAACTTTAAACTAATTCATTGTAGTTAATTTTAGTTTTTTTGAGGTTCGCTAACTTCGACACATGTATCCTATTTAAATTCGAATTTTTTGAGATATGTTTGTTGTATTTTGGCATGATAAATTTGTCTGTTTATCTTAGTAATTTTAATTTGTTATGTTCAATAAATCTATAATTAGCAAAATGGGAGACACTTTTGAGATTATGTATATGTTATATTTCTCATGATAAATGGGTCTCTCCGCCAAGAGAATTTTGAGGTAATGTTTTCAGTTGAAAATGTCATTTGATTGTTAAGCGTAGTCTATTTCTACATAGGTCTTGTTTCACAATGTCTGATTTTTTTCCTAGTGATTGGAGGTTCTGAAGTTTCTTCTACTCCTAAGAATGTATTGTAATCATCAGATACCTGATATATATATATATATATATATATATATATATATATATATATATATATATATATATATATATATATATGGGTGCTGATCATTTGAGAGCGCTAGCAAAATGGGGTATTTTGCTAGCGCGATCTACCCGTAGAATTCTGAAAACTTCTACAGAACTTTGAAGTAAAATACGGATCTCGATCTGACACTATTGATAATGGTACCCCATACAACCTCACTATCTCATCAATATATAATTTAACTAGCTCAGATAATGGTCTTCTCGATTGGATCGAAAGGAAATGTTCAGTCTTTGTCAACCTCTCAACAATAACACAAATAGTGTCAAAACCCCTGACTGTCCTCGGTAAGCCGACCACAAAATCAGTTGTTACATTCTCCCACTTCCCCCGCCGAACCTCAAGTGGCTGAAGTAGTCCGCTAGGCTTCTAATGCTCCGTCTTCACTATCTGACAGACTGAACAACGAGAGACAAATTTTGCTATATCCGACTTCATGCCGGTCCACCAAAAATGCTTCTTAAGGTCATGATACATATGTGTTCCTCCTGGGTCAACAGAGAAACTAGAGTTATGAGCCCCTGACAATAACTCCATCCTCAAGGACATTTCAACTAGTACAAAAGTCTCTTACGGAACCAAACCATACTATACTTGTCAACTATGAACTCACACTGCTTCCCACTATTAATAGTCCCAATAATGCGAGCTATATTTGAATCTCCATCTTGAGCTTCCTTAATCCTGCTAATCAAGGTAGGTTGTGCCTGCAATGCTGCCAAGTACTCTCCACATCTTGCCATCTAATCTCAAGATCCAAGTTGATCATATCCTCCAACAACTGAGGTTGACAAGTGATCAGTGCTGCTAAATTTCCATTGCTCTTCCTACTGAGTGCGTCAGCAGGTGACTAACTTTCTTCTTATGATTCTTCTGGCAAGAAGGTTATGATATGTTTGCTTGGAAACTCAATGAATTAGTTGTAGTTGTCGTCTCGTTTAACATCACTTTTGGACCAGTTGTTAGATCCCAATTTAAGACACCTCAATAATAAAGACAAAAATTACGGGGCCGAAAACTGACATAGTGGAACGTGAATCTCTTGCTTTCTCTCAGTGGTCATAAGTGTTGCTACTTGCCTTCGCTGTTGTGCGGTTGCTCTTAAGAAAATAAAGAGAAGAGATAAATGAAGACATAAAGAGAGAATTGACTGAATGTTTTCTGTGTGGTTTTTACATTGAGAAGAACATGTATTTATATACACAAGAAGAATCAATTAATCCCTAACTCTAAGCCATAAAACCCGTGATCCACTATCAGTGGGATATGATAAGCATAATTCATGTGATCCACTATCAGTGGGATATGATGCGCATAATTCGTGTGATCCAATTCCTTAACACTCCCCCTCAAGTTGGAGAGTGAATATCATGAAGTCCCAACTTGTTACGTAATGTCTCGAATTGATCTTTTCCCAATGCTTTTGTGAAGACATCTGCTAACTGAAAGCGGGTAGGCACATATGACGGTTTGATCATTCCAGCTTGTAGTTTTTCTCGAACAATGTGACAATCTATTTCAATGTGCTTTGTGCGCTCATGAAAAATAGGATTCGCTGCAATATGCAAAGCTGCTTGGTTGTCACAAAATAATTGTGTGGGAGCTACCTGTGGAACTCTTAGATCTTGTAGAATATAACGTAGCCACGTTAGCTCTAAACATGTATTTGCCATAGCTCGATATTCTGCTTCTGCTGATGATCTAGAAACATTAGCTTGTTTCTTGGATTTCCATGAGACAAGAGAATTTCCAAGGAAAATGCAATATCCCGTGACTGACCTCCTTGTGGTACGACAACCTCCCCAATCTGAATCACAAAAGGCTTTCAAAGCAAGATTGTTTGCGGAAGGAAATAGTAAACCTTGACCAGGATTACCTTTGATGTATTTAAGGATTCGTATGGCTGCATCCCAATGAGGTTTACGAGGCTCATGCATGAATTGACTTAGTGTTCGAACAGAATAGACTATGTCGGGCCTTGTGACGGTAAGATAAATCTCTTTGCCAACTAGACTTCTATAGTTAGTTTGATCACTCAGTAAAATTCCATCCGTAGGAGTGAGCTTCAAAGTTTGTTCCATTGGAAATTTGTCAGGACGTACACCTAGAAGGCTTGAATCTTGTAAAATATCGAGTGCATATTTTCTCTGAGACATGAAAATGCCTTTCTTTGAACGAGAGAATTCAATACCCAAAAAGTATTTTAAGTCTCCAAGATCTTTGATGCGGAAGCGTTTGAGAAGAAATTTTTTGAGACGTTCAATTTCTTGAAGATCATTTCCAGTGAGAAGTATATCGTCAACATAGATGAGGATCGCAGTGAATGAAGTACCTTTAGCTTTGGTGAAAAGAGAATAATCAGCCTTTGATTGTTGATAACCTGCCCTCTGAATAGTCTCTGAAAATGTGAGAAACCAATTTCTTGATGCTTGTTTGAGGCCATAAAGGGATTTGTGGAGCCGACATACAATGTTCTCCCCCTGTCGGCGAAGACCAGGTGGAGGTTCCATATACACTTCTTCTTGCAAGTCACCATGAAGAAAAGCATTTTGAACATCTAATTGGTAGGCGAACCAATGCCGAACAGAAATAATAGTGAGAAGACAACGAAGTGTAGTGAGTTTCGCTGTAGGAGAAAATGTTTCCTGATAATCGATTCCCTCAACTTAAGTATATCCCTTTGCGACAAGGCGAGCCTTATAACGCTCAACTGTGCCATCAGATCTGTACTTGGTTTTATAAACCCATTTACAGCCAATAGGTTTATGACCATCAGGAAGTTGAACCAAACTCCAAGTCTTATTTTGTTGCAATGCTTCTAATTCTGCATTCATTGCTTGTTGCCAATGTGGATCAAGGATAGCCTGAGCATATGACTGAGGCTCGATATGACCTGTAATGTTGGCTAAGAAGGTACAATGGGCAGAAGAGATACGAGAGTATGAAAGAAAGTGAGAAAGAGGATAGCGAGTACCTGGCGTAGAACTTGGCAGCGAGTACCTGGCGTAGAACTTGGCACTGTGGAAGGATGATTGACTTGTGCTGACAGTATGTAGTACCTATGCACTGCTGGAGGTTGCTTGGGCCAAAGGGATTGGCGCAGGGGAGGAGAGGAAGGAATGATAGAATCTAAAGAGGTTGAAATAGGTTCAGTGGATTGGGCTGGAGGCGAGGATGTAAGAGGTTGGGTAGGATTGGGAGAAATATTTTCTGCAGCTGTGGGTTCAGCTAAGGGAGATCATATGGAAGAGGTAGATTCTTGCATGGTTGCTGGCTTGGTGGGTTGAGGTTGGGAAGATGGGGTGTTTGTGGGTAAGGATGGTGAAGATTGCCAATTGTCCATGAAGTCGGGAGAAATATATGGCAATGTGGAAGTTGGATGTGTAGCCGACATGAAAGGAAAGATAGTTTCAGAAAATTTGACATCACGACTAACAAAAAATGTTTTAGTTGCCAAATCATAAAGTTTGAAACCTTTTTGACCAGTAGGATACCCAACAAATACGCAACGTTTGGCACGGGAATCAAATTTATATGTGGGATGAACAACAGTTGCGTAACACAGACAACCAAAGACTTTCAAGTGATCAAATGATGGTGGATGATTGTACAATAATTCAAAAGGTGACTTGGAAGATAACAATGGGGTTGGCAATCGGTTGATAAGATAGACAGCAGTCAATACACATTCTCCCCAAAAGGTAAGGGGCAAGTGAGATTGAAAGCGTAGTGCACGTGCTACAGTTAGAATATGGCGATGCTTGCGTTCAACTACCCTATTTTGTTGTGGAGTTGAAACACAAGTGTGTTGATATTCAATACCATGAGAGTGAAATTTTTTTTGCATGGACAAGAATTCTTTACCATTATCTACTCTGATTGCTTTGACCGAGGCATGGAATTGAGTTTTAGCAAATGCAATAAAAAGCTGTAAAAGTTTTTGAGTTTCTGACTTGCATTGCATAAGAAATAACCATGTGCACCTTGTAAAATCATCCACAATTGTAAGAAAAAAATGAGCCCCTAAATGAGTGGGTACTTTGTGTGGACCCCATATATCACAATGCAACAAATCAACTGGAGCACGACTTGAAATACCACCTGAAAGAAATGGAAGTCTAGTCTGTTTAGCCATAGGACAAACAACACAATTGTTATCAAAACAGATATTATGGGAAGGCAATAATGGAGCAATTAATCTTAGACGAAATGGTGATGGATGTCCCAAACGCATGTGCCACAAATTTGAGGGTTGTGAAACTTGATGAGAAACAGGTGCCTGTTGTATTGGGGACATGTAATAGAGACCACCACGCTGCTTACCCGAGCCAATCATCTTCCCCGTAGCCAAGTCCTGCAAAGCACAAAAGGAAGGAAACAAAATGGCACAACAATTTAAATCATTGGTGAGTTTGCTAACAGACATCAAATTTAAACGAAAAGAAGGAACACATAAAACGTTGTCTAATGTGATATTTGAGTTAAATGGTATGGTGCCAATGGAATTGATTGAGGCAGATGACCCCGTGGGCAAATTGACAGAGGGTATTGATGAGGAATTCATTTGAGTGAAAAGCGTAGGATCGGAAGTAATATGATCAGTAGCTCCGCTATCCAAAATCCAAGGCTTAGTAAATACAGAATTAATTAAAGCATTTTGAAAAAGAGACAGACCTGCAGCATTTGCATAAGCATCGCTATTACCAGGAGACTTCTGATTTTGAGTCATCATAGACAAGGCATGAGCAAGTTGTTGAAGTTGATCTGTGGAAAGCCCGGGTGAACTATTGGTGTCTTGCGAATGGACCCCATGTGTAGATTGAGAAGAATCTGTTGTATTCGCAACATGAAATGCATTTCCTTGAAACCCACGTTGCCACTGTTGTGAAGTGTTGTGTCGATTATTTTGGCCTCATGTGTTGTTGGGAACCCATGTCCCATTTTTAAATTTGCATCTGTCCTCTGTATGACCTTTTCTATCACAATACTTACAATGAAATTTCAGAGTGCGACAACTTTCAATTGTATGACCTTCTCTATTGCAATGCTCGCAATGCTTGTCTTTAGATTTATTTGAAAAATTATTTCCACGTCTCTGAATTGCAGTCTCGATGGAAAAAGTTTTAGTTGATGCCGGTATCTTTTGTCGCCATGTTTCCTATTGAATAACAAGTGAATAGGCTTAACGTACATTAGGTTGTTGCAACATCATGAGGATGTTTGTACGGACAACATTGTAGGTGTCACGGAGACCCATGAGAAATTGTATTAGACGGTCTTCTTCCCTTTGGTCATCATGTGATTTGATCTGGTTACATGTGGGAAGTGCTCGATATGTATCTAACTCGTCCCAAAGGCCTTTGAGTTTCGTGAAATAAGTTGAGACAGTCATGGTACCTTGTGAAAAAGAAGCCAATGATTTTTGAATCTGGTAGATAGCTGGCGCATTCTTTTGTGAAAACTGGTCCTTGAAATCTTCCCACACTTGATAGGCTGTCTTTGCATGAATAACTCATTTAGCTAGATCGGGTTTTACCAAGTGAGTAAGTCATGATAAAATCATCATGTTGCATTGGTTCCATAGATCGTATTCTATTGATTGATCTTTTTCTGAAGGTTGCTCAATAGATCTATTGATGAAGCCAATTTTGTTTTTGGCTGTGAGAGCATGAATCATGGATTTACTCCAAGATGAATAATTGGCTCCATTTAATTTGATGGGTACGAGCAAGTGACCAGGATGATCTGAATGATGAATAAAATATGAATTTGATGGATCCATGCTGAAATTGATGTTGCTGGTGTTTGAAGGTTTGGAATGATTGAAGATTTGGAATGAAAACAAATACTTAGAAGGATGGCTCTGATACCATCTTAAGAAAATAAAGAGAAGAGATAAATGAAGACATAAAGAGAGAATTGACTGAATGTTTTCTGTGTGTTTTTACATTGAGAAGAGCATGTATTTATATACACAAGAAGAATCAATTAATCCCTAACTCTAAGCCATAAAACCCGTGATCTACTATCAGTGGGATATGATAAGCATAATTCATGTGATCCACTATCAGTGGGATATGATGCGCATAATTCGTGTGATCCAATTCCTTAACATGCAGATAGTTTCGAGTACAATTATTTGAGAAGGAAAAAGCCTCCTAGTCTGCTTTAGATCCCAACATAGTTGATAAAACAGATTCACGTCTCAAACCAGCAAGATATTTTGAAGCCAAAAGAGCTCAATCTTATGTACCAGACAACCACAAACCCGATTCCAGGTGGTTAACGAGCTAATACGAACTACCAACATGGATGTAGAATGGGGAATTGAAACCGATATTGATCATTCAACCAACTCTGTCAGGCCCTTAGGTGCACCAGGAACAAGATTGACCAGCTTTGCTTCGCGTCTCGCAACGTTGGAGAAAGCTGCAGCTGGACTAGGAGCTCTCGGGTTTATCTGGGCATCGGGTGTTCTTCTTGGTGGTTTCGCCAGCTCTCTAGCCAAAATAGATTTTTGGTTGATCAATGTCATTATTGCATGCTTTACTTTTTGAATGCTTTATTTTGTATGTTTAATATTAATATTATTAATAATTTTGAGTATATAAACAAAACTGAATGATTACAAAACTATATGCAAATGTACCCATTAAATTTTACAAATCCAAATTCAAAGACAATAAAAATTTTATAAGACACAATTTTTATTTTTTTTTGTATATGTGTAAGTACGATAAGCTAGGCATGTGCAAAAGTTTTTCTCCATTTGACATTTTTTTTTACTCAAATCACGCAGTAAAATATTATTTCTAGCAATACATGTTACGTAATAACTAAAAGAGGATATAAAGAATTAGAAAATTAGAATGTTAGTGAAAACTAAATACATTTTCACTTTTATAGTAATTTTAGATACATTGATATAATCTATTAGCATAATGATGCACCAAAATGAGATATATTTTCAGTATTCTACACAGTCTTTTTCAATATGATTCTAATCGTATTAAGTAGTGGCTTATTTGATTTGTGAAATCTACATTCATGAGTAATTTCGATTATTATGATTTATTATGTATACATGCATCGATGCAGTGAGTCATTATATTTGTTATTATTTCAATTTAAAGCATTGTTAACTATATTATAATATATGATTAATGAGAAACAAATTATATCTCAAACCGACCAAATTACAAATGCACGGGTCCATTAGCTAGTAGCTCTCAATGGCTAATACTTTTCAATGGTGTTTGATGTGTGTTGTGTTGTGTGGCAAACTTGTCCTTTCATAGGAGAAGAAGTGGGTGAAATTTTATCCGAGTCAAGCCATCCTGCAATGTGAAATCAAGAAGCCTTCTAGTGAATAGTGACCACATGTTGGTTAACTATTCACTTGTCTTCTCTTCCTACATATCTCCTTCATTCAAGGGATATGTGTCTATGCCTGTGTGAAAACAATCACACTCCATACTTGGTAAAAGATTGTGGATGATTTTTTTATCAAATGGAATTAAAGACAATTTCAACAGTTAGATCCCAATTTAAGACACCTCAATAATAAAGACAAAAATTACGGGGCCGACAACTGACATAGTGGAAGGGGAATCTCTTGCTTTTTCTCAGTGGTCATAACTGCTGCTATCTGGCTTCGCTGTTGTGGGGTTGCAGATGGTTCCCAGTACAATTACTTGAGAAGGAAAAAGCCTCCTAGTCTGCTTTAGACCCCAACATAGTTGATAAAACAGATTCACGTCTCAAACCAGCAAGATATTTTGAAGACAAAAGAGCTCAATCTTATGTACCAGACAAGCACAAACCCGATTCCAGGTGGTTAACAGGCTAATACGGACAACCAACATGGATGTAGAACTGGGATTTGAAACCGATAGTGATCATTCAACCAACTTTATGTGGCGCTATGGTGCACCAGGAGCAGAGTTGACCAGCTTTGCTTCGCGGCTAGCAATGTTGCAGAAAGCAGCAGCTGGACTAGGAGCTCTCGGGTTTATCTGGGCATCGGGTGTTCTTCTTGGTGGTTTCGCCAGCTCTCTAGCCAAAACAGATTTTTGGTTCATCAATGTCATTCTGCTTATTGAAGGAATCCGAATATTTAGTAGGAGGCAGATCATTAGATGGCAACACCACACTCCGTGGTCACTGACTCGTGCTGTACGAAAACTTCGTCCGCGGACAATAAGGTCCGGTGTACACTTTGCTGTTGAAACTTTGAAGGCAACTTCTCGCTATATAGTTGCGCTTGCAAAGGCAAGCCGATGCAGTAGGGAAACTGTAGACGATGCGGAGAATACAGATGCGAGAAGAAGCCATGTAAACTCGCTTAGAAGAAAGACGCTTAAACGGAAAAAAACTAGATATATGATGTTCTCCCTAGTTCTCTATTGCTTCCAACTTGCATCTTCTACCACTTGCGTAACTCTCTCTTTGATGAAGCTTATCAAACATATATGTGGTGATGTAGGAGATGCCAACGAGAGGAACCAACAATTAGCTCTGAATATTTTCTACTCGTTGGCGTTGGCAGAAGCAGTACTATTTCTCTTGGAGAAAGCTTATTCGGAGTGGATGATCATGCACCGAAAGCTACTAGAGGAGGTGAACATGCAGACAATATGAATTGGGGCCATCCAGTATTAGCTACGTTACAAGGTTCTTTGACGACGCCTTTTCAGCATGTGTTAACGGAAGCAGTTTTGATGGCCGACAAAAGGATATGGTTTCATTTGCCATGGATCTCTTGGCCTCGAATGTAGTGGATGATCATCTAAATGGAGCTAGAATTCTACAAAAATTTGCAGCAAATGACGAATTTTCATATGAAACACTTCAAAAGGTTGGAATCATAACATCAGTGATGGTAAGGCTAGTTGAGATGCTGAACTGGAAAGACAAGAAACAAGAGAAGATCAGGAAGTCAGCCGCCGAGATCTTGGTAAAACTAGCACGTCGAAAGCATAAACCTCTTCAGGTTGCCGGTATTCTGGGTGTAATGGAGTCAATATCATCCCTGCTCGACCACAGTAGGGACTCAGGTTCTGATCATCTGAATTTCATTAATTTGGGGATTCGCATACTAAAGAAACTTTGTCGTGACCTTGGTAGCTGTGCAAAGATTGGAAATACGAGAGGCCTCCTACCAAAAATTATTAAATTCACATATGCAGATGAGAGACTGTTGAAAGGCGAAAGTACCGAAGATCAGATTTTAACAGTGAAACGATCCCTTCAAGTAGTGGAGATGTTGTCGGATACAACAGGAACAACTGGTAAACAACTCCGGAAAGAAATATCGGAAGTGGTTGATACAATCAGCAACATTAGAGATATGTTGCAGCATGGTGAAAAGCATCCGAGGCTACAGCATTTAGGCATAGATATATTAATTAAACTGGCAATAGAAGAGGATGGAAAAGAGTTAGTTGGTCGTAAAGGTAATGTTATCAAGGAATTGTTCAACATTTACTTTAAACGAGAGGGGTCTGCAGGCCCTACACACCTGAACCTTGTAAAAGTTGCAGCTGGATTCGCATTGTCATCGCTGACATTAGAAAGTACTAGTAATTGTCATCGAATCTTGAATTTGAAAGTGATGGAGAGTCTTGTTAGGGAGTTGGAGGATCGGGAGTCTTTGGCGCATCAAAAATGTGCAGCAAAAATTCTGAGAAATTTGTGCGATTACAGTGGAGGCGACTGTTTTCATCAGTTGAGGGATGTCATCGCTGTAGCACCAACTGTAAGTTCTCTTTTTCTATGATCTAGCAACGTGAATTGAACGGAAGCCTACTAGTTAGTGTTCTTCTCCTATATATATAACGAACAGTCATGAGTTAGTGACAACGGCAAAGCCATATATATATATATATATATATATATATATATTTGCAGGTACTCAAAGAAATCTTAACTACGGGAGAAGAAAAGTTTCGAGAAAAAATGGTTGCACTCGCAGCACGAGTTTTCAAATTTATGACAACTCAAGAATTAAGCGCCATGTTTGAGGGGGCTAGAGTTCAAGAGGCTGAATTAGCTAGGGCGCTAGTCCAGATCTTAAAGAAATACCAGTACCCACAAGACGATTGTCCCAGAATGAGGAGGTTCGTGGTAGAGCTGGCAATTGTTATGATGAGAGATAAGGATACAAACGTTCAACATTTCAAGCATCTGGGAATGGAGAAGGAGCTGGAACACGTCCTAGAGACGACTTCACGGCTTGATAGTTTTTTTATCCTTCGACGTCCTAGAGACGGAGCTGGAACACGTCCTTTTGGGGTTAGTCGACACGGCACGGCAATTCACTCAGTGGTTGAAACTGCAATGAAATTGCTGGCAGGTAAATAAGTTGCTGTTGGAAACTAATTGCACAATTCTTGTCACATCCTGAATATTTAAAGGCTGCTTAAAACTATATATAATTTCGTCTAATTGCACAATTGTTTGCAAACAGTGGATTTTACTTTTCGGGATGTATGACCCGATTTAAATTTGGGCTTTAGCTTACCCAAAAAAAAAAGAATTTGGGGGTATTTCATAATCCTAATAGTTTTTAGGGAAGAGAGAAAAATAAAAAAGAAATTGATAAATAATACTCCTTTCCAGTTTCTGAAACTTTACGTATAAAACATTGTTTTACTAGGAACACAACATACTTCGCACGAGCGTCCAAAACATCTTCAGGATGAGACCCTTTGATATTTTGATCATCGCTATGAGGTAAGAATATATTTTTGATTTTGAAATTAAGAATTGTGGCAAGGACTGGATAAATTATTGTAAATCATAGTCTAATTGAAATTTTGGATATTTTTATTTTAGGATTTTTTATATATATAATTTTTCTGATTTAGAGTTGATTTTTGCAATTAGAGGTAAAGGTTTTTTTTTTTGAGATCTGAATCAGGGTTGGACCAATCGATACTATGTCTATAAGGGTTTTATTTTCATCTAATTCAGAGTAATTGTTGGTCTGACTCTATTTTATTTTCGAAGGATATGGAACTACAATGCTTTTCGTAACAACCTGTGTTTGGTCTTCATACACGTTTTCTGAAATTCCCTAGTCTCAATTGGTTGCTGGCTTCTTGATGATAGATTTAAATATTTTGTTAGTGTGTCTTTTAGTGGTGATCGGTTTACGGCTCGTATAGTTTCATTAACTGGCACGATTTCGTCTAGGTCATGTCCATTTTTGTTGTTATTTTTTATTTTTTTTTGTCTTCATTCTTCTTTGTTAATTGCAATGACAGTAAATCGATTACCTCGCATGCACCTTAATCATCGTTCACTGACCACTCATATTTGAGACATCCAATTATTTATTTGCCAAACTCCTTTCATGAATCAGTACCTAGAAATAATGAGTCTACTCTCTATTTCTTCAGTATACCCTGTCAAACTATTTCGTTAACGTTTGAATTGCTGTTGTTGCTGTAGATTCCTACTCTTGCAAGTGGAACATTGGTTCAGATTTGGTTTCCATATTTTCACTTTCACTTTATAAATTTTGCATTATTTGATTTACTGTCTTTGCTAATTAACTCAGCCTTGCTCGACATGACGTTTGTTACTATCTTATTGTTTGTTGGTACTTTCATCAAGCGATTTGAGTGACATTTATTAGTGTGAGCCATTGGCCGCTAGGTTGGTGTTTGACTCGTTTGGAATTACTATCTAGGCAAAGTACTTAGGCCTGGCATATTTATTGTCATATTACTTAAGTTAGTATTTTGGTGAGCCATGTCACGAGTATGTGATTTTTCTGTTCTTGGCTAACCTACGTGGATTGGAAAGTAGTTTAGTTCGACGGGATGAGTTAGAGATCGCGATTTTATTTTCTGAACCTTGTTTCACGTTACTTCTGAATGACTCCTCTAGTGTCTGTCTCTATTCGAAAACGTATTTTGCAAATTTGACATTCTGTCTCGAATATGTTATGTTAGAATTTTGTACTTCCATAATTCATTTTTTCGGACATTTTTGTATCCCTTTTGGTTGGTCCATTGAGCAACTTTACTGGACATTTGAGTGACTCCCTTATTATTTTCCTTTCAGGTAATCAATAGATGAGATTGGATTACAAGGCTAGCTGTGTGACTGAGGGCTAGCAGTTTTAATTTAAGAGTTAATAAGACTATTTTAGGAATGTTGAAATGAGGGAAATAATTGTGCTTGTGATTTTATTTTGGAACTCCATGTGCGAGTTATTTGGGACTACGTAGCTGTTTTAAGTGAGGGAGGCATTTATTGATGTTTCTTGGTAATACTTAGATGCTCTGAAAAACCGGTTTGTAAGGCTTTGTGTTAGTTTGAGGTTTTCTGACTTTATTTATAATGAGCTTAACGCTTCAAAAAATTGGGACGTTACGATTCTTATGAAGTCTTCAGCTAACAAATACCTTGTTGATATGTAATGTGTTGTCCTAACTTGTTACTGTTACCTATTTTGCTTTTGTTAACCTTGGTTGTGTCTTGTGTGAGGTTATTGAGATGAGTTAACTTGGGTATTGCATATAGGTCACTTGTTAGCTTGTTATTAGTGCAAAAGGGAGGTTCTAGCATGTGTGTTGTGCAGAAAGTAGCGTGTAAGAACTGAAGAATGACTTTTGAGTGAAAAATCAGTCCATTTTCCCCTGTTTTCTGCTCTGTTTACTCAGCTGTGTTCTCATCTTGTTAGCTGCTGAAATGCAGACCTATTTAGCATCCTTAAAACTACTTCTATGAATGTTATCTCACCTATTTTAGCTCTAAAACCAGCCAACATTTACTGGCATCAGAGCAAGGTTCTTGAGAGGTAGATTACTGTGACGAATCAGCGCCAAAATCACCGATTGAGCAGAAATTTCAGCATGGCCAACACTAGTGGGTCAAAACCAGATTATGCTCCAGAGTTTCATGGAGAATACAATGACTTTTGGTTTGTCAAGATGACAACAATCTTCATATCCATAGGGCTGTGGGATTTGGTCAAAAATGGGTTTGGTAAACCCTAATCAATGAAGAACTTGACCGAAAAACAAAAGAAGAAATTGGAGGAGGTTCGATAAGTGAGATGTAATTTCTCTTTCTAGAATCCAAATGAGAGTCACCAAATCCATCTTTCTTAGAATTATCAAAGCAACAAAGGCAAAACAAGCATCAGATATTCTCAAAGTTGAGTACCACAGTGATGACAAGGTAATAACTTTAATCTTAAAACTCTTAGAAGAGATTTCAAAAAATATAAGGATGAAAGAGAATGAAACCTTAACTGAAATTTCTATTAGGTTGATGGATCTAATTAATCAAATAAAGTCTCATGGAGAAAAGATTAGCGATAGAATAAATGTTAAAAAATCCTAACCAGTTTACCGGAGAAATTTGATCCAAAGGTAGCCATTATAAAAGAAACCAAAGACATTTCTAAGCTAGGTGTTCAAGAATTAATCGCTTCTTTAAAGTCCTATGAGCAAAGATTGACAAGACACTCTTAGAATTCCATTGAGAGTGCTTTCCAGTCTAAACTCATTGTTAGCTCATCAAAGAATGATGAAAGGAAGTTTCAGAATCTTGAACAAAATAGAAAACATACATTTGGAGGGAAAGGTAGCGATTCTAAGGGAAAAGATAAAACAAGAAGAACATTTGAGAGAAGGCAGAATGATGATGGTGCATCACAAAAGTGTAACATTTGTAAAAAGGGGTAGCCACGTAGAGAAAGATTGTTGGTTTAGAGGGAAGCCACAATGCCACAAATGTAAGACATTTGGACATGTGCAGAGGAACTGTAATTCAAAGAATTTTCAGCAAGCAAGTGTTGTGGAAGAAAATTAAGATGTAGGAAATTTGTTTTATCCATGCCAAAGCGTCATGGAACATAAAAGAGATGTGTGGTTTCTTGGTAACAGTTGTAGCAATCACATGGCAGGAAATGAAAGTATTTTCCTAGACATGGATAACACTTTCAAATCCCAAGTAAAGCTGGGAAATGGAGCATTGGTTGAAGCTAAAGGAAAAGGAACACTTCGTGTTCAAACCAAAGAAAGAGATAGGTTTATTCGAGATGTTCTACTTGTTCCTGACCTAGATCAGAATTTTCTTAGTGTCGGACAACTATTAGAGCATGATTATAAACTCGATTTTGAAGGTAATGGATGCATGATATATGACAATGGGCAACCAAGACAGCTTGTGAAGAAAATAAGGATGAAAAGTAATAGAATTTTTCCATTCACCTTTAAGTATGCAAAGATGTCGCAACGAAGGCACATATAGTTAAGGATTCATGGCTATGGCCCACGAGATTTGGGCATTTAAATTTTCAAGGTCTCAAGCTACTTATTCAGAAAAATATAGTGCAATGGTTGCCTACTATAGAAGACAAGCATGGTGTATGTGAAGGTTGTGCACTTGGGAAGTATCATCACCGCCCATTTATGAAGGAAATAACGTGGAGAGCCAAAGAAAAGCTTGAGTTAGTGCATACGGATGTTTGCGGGCCTATGCGAACACCTTCAAATGCACAAAATAGGTATTTTATTCTTTTCATTGATGATATACTCGCATGACATGGATATATTTCATGAGACAAAAATCTGAAGTATTTGCCATTTTTAAGAAATTTAAGAGTTATCTTGAAAAGCAAAGTGACTGCTTTATAAAGACATTGAGGAGTGATAGAGGAAAAGAATACAACTCAAGTGAATTGAAAATTTTTGTGAAGATAAAGGCTTCGAAAGGCAAGTAACTGTTGGCTATATACCCCCAACAAAATTGAGTATCGGAAAGGGAGAACCAAAGGGTGATGGAGATAGCCAAATCCATGCTACATGAGAAGAGACTACCAAAAAGGTTTTTGGCGAAAGCTGTTTATACAGTTGTGTACCTGATCAAAGGTCTCCGACAAAGGCTGTGAGGAACTGAACTCCTTTTCAAGCTTAGGGAGGTAGAAAACCGTCCGTGAGGCATTTTAAGGTCTTCGGTTACGTGTGTTATGCTCAAATACCGAAAGTAAAGCAGTATAAGCTGGATGTGATAAGCGAGAAATGTGTTTTTGTGTGGTATAGCTTAAGATCAAAAGGTTACAAGTTGTACAGCTTGAACACCAACAAAATCATTATTAGTCAAGATATATTATTCGACGAAAATGCTACATGGAATTGGGAATATAGCAAGACAGGAAAGGAAAATCTGCCTATTGAATCATTTCAGCCACAACAAATGCAAATGGAAGAGGAAGGCAATGATTTTGGATCACCTCAACTCCCCCCTTGGGGCTGGTTCACCATTGTCTTCTCGAAGCAGATCATCGTCTCAACATTCAACCTCATTTTTGCCAAGCTTAACTTCAAGAAAAAACCAAGAACTTGAGTGAAATATATCAAAGTCGTAATTTCTGTGTTGTTGAACCACAAAGCTTTGAAGAAGCTATTATGGAGAATGTATGGAGAAAGGCAATGGAAGACGAGATCAATGTAATTCAGAAAAATAAGACATGGGAATTAGTTGATAGGCCATCAGATAAGAAAGTAATTGCAGTGAAATGGGTGTACGGATAAAATAAAACTCGAATGGCTCAGTGCAAAGGAATAAAAGTGCAAAGGAATAAAGCAAGATTGGTTGCAAAAAGCTACACACAACAACCTGGTATCAATTTTGAAGAAATGTTTGCTCCCGGCCCGTTACTCGCTTGGACACAGTGAGAGCCCTCATTTATGTGGCAACAGATAGAGGTTTCTTTAACATTAACTAGATGTTGAATATGCCTTCTTGAATGAAGAATTGAAAGAAGACGTGTATGTTAAGCAACCTCAAAGATTTCTTATTGAAGAGGAAGAAGCCAAGGTGTATAGATTGAGAAAGGCATTGCACGGGCTAAAGCAAGCTCCTAAGGCTTGTTATAGCGAAATTAATGGCTATTTCTATGAGCAAGGCTTTCAAAGAGAGCAAAAGTGAGCCAACTCTGTACGTCAGAAAAGAAGATACAACCAATATTGTTGCTCTTAATGCTGACGAAATGTTGCTCACATGTAACAATGAGAAAACGATACGAGCCTTCAAAGAGGAAATGATGCAAAGGCACGAAATGAGTATTGTTACATCATTCATTGGCATGTAAACTATTCATGATGAACATGGTTGTTCATATCTCAAAAGAAGTATGCTCTGGGTGTTCTAAAAAAGCTTGATTGCATGGCTGCAATTCTACGGCAATATCGCTTGTTTTGAGCTAGAGGTTAAAGAAAGAAGACAAAGGAAGAAAAATAGATGCAACTCTTATCAGAGTTTGGTTGGAAATTTGATGTACGTCACGGCAACAAGACCGGATCTTATGTTTGCAGCAAGCTTACTCTCTTGGTTCATGCAAAGTCCCAGTCATTACCACTTGGAGGAGCAAAGACAGTGCTAAGATACATTAATTATGGAATCAAGTACTCTAAAAATTATGAGTTGAGGTTGTTTGGCTTTTATGATAGCGATTGCGGTGATTGTGCGGATGATATGAACATCACCTTGGGCTATTGCTTCTCTCTTGGTTCCAACATATTTTCTTGGACCTCCAAGAAACAATTTGAAAAACCATTGCTCAATCGACAACTGAAGCAAAGTATGTTTCAGCAGCGTTGGCTACTTTACGTGCCATTTGGTTGAGAAGAATTTTGGATGATGTGGGAGAAAAGCAAGAAAAAGCCACTGAACTTTATTGTGACGACAAGTTAGCCATAGCAATGGCTAAGAATCCTATCTATCACAGCTGAACAAGACACATTGTCCTGAAACATCATTTCATTCGGGAAGCAATTGATGAAGAAGAGATACAAGTTGAGATTTGCAATTCGATGAACAAATGGCTGACATTATCACCAAGGCACTTCAGAAAGAAAACTTGCCGAAATTCAGAGAAGCACTTGGAGTCCAACACATCACATTAAGGCGAGAATGTTGAGATGTAATGTGTTGTCCTAATTTGTTAATTTACCTAGTTAGCTTTTGTTAACCTTGGTTATGTCTTGTGTGAGGTTATTGAGATGAGTTAACTTGTGTATTGCATATAAGCTACCTGTTAGCCTGCTATTAGTGCAAAGAAGAGGTTCTAGCATGAGTGTAGTGTTGAAATTAGAGTGTAAGAACTGAAGAATGACTTTGAGTGAAAAATCAGTCAATTTTCCCTTGTTTTCTGCTATGTTTACTCTGTTGTGTTCTCCTTTTGTTAGCTGCTGAAATGCAGACCTATTTAGCATCCTTAAAACTACTTCTTCGAGTGTTATCTAACCTATTTCAGCTCTAAAACCAGCCAACATACCTTAGAAATTTGAATTGCAAGAGTCTGTACTGGCTGGATGCCGAATAAATTATCTAGCCTTTATCGAATGATGAATGAGAGAGAGTTAGAGAAATCCTAAGACGACCTGAAGTAAGTTCACTTACATGTTGAGATTAAACCACCCACTGGCGTGGTATTTCCGTTTTATGCTAGAAATCGAGTTGAAATTTGCTTGGTGTTATGTTACGGTTATCTTTACTGATCGTATGCAATGGCCTTCTGAATATGCTAGCCATCCTTGCAGCCTGATTCTGGTAGAGGTTGCAAAGTAGTTGTCGTCCCAGTGCGCTTTTCTGCAGACAATTGCTAATCGTGATGGGACATTCTCTCCTGCCTAACCAAGTAATTAGCTGCTGGTGTCGCTAAGCATTATTTTCTAAGCATAGTGGTGATTGCATTCATCTTCCTGAGGGCACGAGTCCTGCCTGGCAGAAACATTGCCTTGATGTACTGACTCTTGAGCAGGTTCATCGTGTAGGTGATGGAACCCTGTCCCCCTTAGTTTCCTACTTCAACAACTATAGACCATCCAAACCCGAAAAAGGAACTGCTAAATTGAGCTGACTTCTTAATTCATTTTTCTAAGTTTAGAGGATCCACTTCAGTGTAATTGCCGTTATCTTAGTTCCAGCTAAAATCCCAGATGCTTTCCCTAAAGAAAGTTAGGACTCTTTTTCAACATGAACGAATAATATAAGCGGAGTTGCCAAGCACTAACTTCCTTATTGGGTCATTGATAAATTCACATCGTGATCAATCTCATATGGAACATGGTAGACAAAAGGGTGCCAAAGGATTAAAAAAAAGTGAAACCACAGGATTCTCCTCATTACTAATGGAATCCAAATGATCTGTGGATTGATCAGGAGATCCTTTCAATTGGCTAGAATCCCTTACTTGACCAAAACTTTTCTTTCTTCCCAGTGGACACCAGCGTTACAATCAATTTGGAGTGGAGTCAGCTTTCATTATAATGATCACACCTTCTCTTGAATAACATGAACAAGCTAAACTGTTTTGTAATCACATCTAAAACCAGTAAAATCCTGAAACCAGCAAAAGCTCAGACCTTATGTAACAGCTCAAGACCACATTTCAACCCAAACTGACCCAACTTGGAAGAACCATATATGGTTTACCAGCTACATGAACGGATACGGAAGGAAGAACTCATCTGCAGGTTCTTAAGTTTAGCCCAGACCTAGATTCAGTTACCCCAGCACCTGCTGAGACTGGTGGCTGCCACCCAGCCAAGGTATTCTTTCCATCACCATATACAATATTAAGGACAAGTTATGCGGCTTGCATTGCTGGAGAAAGTAGGAGCTGGGCTAGGAGCTCTGTGCAATTGGGAACATCAGGATCGCATAAGAACTCACGTAGTAACGATAACTTGCCTCTGACAATTATATATGGCATGGAGGAACTAGGTAGAAAAGTCAACAATGAAAGAATAACTTCGTGGTGGACGTGTATTAGCCATGATGTACCAAGAAACGGCTAGATTGAGCGACTTCTCAAGTCTATCTTTCCATGTTTAGAGGATCCACATCTGTGTGACTGCCCTCCTCTCCGTTGATTCTAGGTAAAATAAAGATGCCACATCGAAAAGTAATGCTATGAATAAGACCATTATGGTTCAGGGAACTGAGGGAACCACAGCATGACCATCAAGACTCTTTCCTAGTGAAAACAGCGGCCAAAGGCTGGAAGCAAAAACACCTGCTAGCTCATCCCGGACTAGAGTAAATGTTCCAATTGAGAAGTGCTATTGATGACCATGCCAAATGGATCATTGGAAATGGCCAAACCACCCGAACGTTGATTGATAACTGGCATCCTTAGGGGCCTCTCAAGAAGTTGCTCGGCACCAGAATTATTTAAGGTGCAACCGGTTCAGAACATGCACCCTGCATCTAAATATCTAATGACATCGTGGCACTCAACTAAGAACTTCAGATATATACTGTATATGGAGAAGATAGACCGGTTTGGACTCCATTAAAACAAGTCCCCTATAGGGTCTGCTGCAATTAAAGTCCTCAGACACCAGGGATCAAGGTTGAGTGGCATCAAATTGTATGGAATATAGAGGATAGTCCTTAATGGCTTCCATTCTATGGGTGACTTGCAAAAACAGGCTCTGTACCAAAGGTAGATCGAAGAACATGGGCTTTGTGCAGGTTGATGAATATGCTTTTGTGGAGTTTTTGCTCAAAATAATGCAATTTTAATACTTAATTACCTATCTACCGCATTTTAAAAGTTATTTATCTACCTATTGCACTTTTGGAATTCGCTTTTCCAAACAACGATTTCAAGAAATAAAACGTGGTTTTGAACCACATTTTTTATATATTACTGTAGTTTTTTCTTTTTATTCGTCTAATTTAAACATAATTGAAAGGAACATTTGGAAAGAAAAAGAAATAATGGTTGAGAAATAGAAATGGCATTCGAAAGCCACGTCTTCAAAATAAATGGTGATTTGTAACAACATTTTTAGATTAAGGTTGGAAAATAGAAATCGCCTTCGGGAACCACGTTTTCAATAGCAATTGTTGTACCTAAAGACATTTCCTATTGAAATCATGGTTTCTAACCACGATTTCTGTTGAAATTGTTGTTGCTTGACTGGACCCCTTAATTTTTGCCCTAATCCCAACAATAAATTATCCTAAGAGTAATTTTTGTCCTAATCCAAGAGTCGTGAATACCCAGCAGTGATGGACAGAAGAAGAAAGGAGAAAGAAAGAAGAAAGGAGAAAGAAAGGAGAAGGACGAGAGATCACCTAGTGCCAAGAGGAGCATGGGCAGAGGAAAAAGAGAGAAGACAGGAGGAAGGAGGGAAAAAAATAAATTGGGTTTCGCGCCAATTTTATTTTATTGGATTTTCGTAGATTTTGAGAAATTAAGTAAAAAAAAAAATGAAAACGTAGTTCGAAATCATGTTTTATTCGTTTAAATCGTTGTTTGAAACAACGACTTCCAAGAGTGCGGTAAACAGGTAAATAAGTTTAAAAATGCGGTAGATAAATAATGAAGTACTAAAATTGAGCAAAAACTTTGCTTTTGCGCGGTAACCCAGTAGAATCTCGTGATCATCTTGCATTGAGTGTGCCTATTCAAGGAATTTGTGAATGTTGGTGCTTTGAAAGATTCTGGAGAATAGAAATGCTTCGGATTGGGAATCTGACCTGCAATATGCTTTCAATCGTTGCTAGTGAAGTGTGTATTAGCAGAGGTGAGGACTCTTGCTCTTTTGCATTCTCATGTGTCACTAAAGAGTGCACCAACAGTAAATTATAATTTTTTCAATTGTAATTGTTTCTTGTTTGTCACCCCATAAAACTTAGAAGCAACCCAAGCCCATATCTTTTTTTTTTCACGAAATTCACAAACACCTTTCCCAAATTCAATCCAAACTTACAAATCATAAACCCTAGAAAAGACCCCAATTCGAAATCCCCCAAGTTGCAAGATGGGTGATGCACGTAGGACCCCTGCAGTCCCAATCCCGTCCGTAGAAACTGCCGATAAGGTCGAATTGTATCGGGCCTTGGAAGCCTCACTGGGCTCACCATCCAGATCGACCCATTTGTCCCAAACCCTACTCCGCTAATCATAGTGATCAGTGGGCTAAGTGGTGTTGGCAAAGATGCAGTAATATAGAAGCTGCAAGAAGTGAGAAGGGGAACCCATTTCGTTGTTACCGCTACGAGTAGAGCAATGAGAGAAGGCGAAATCGACGGGAAAGATTAATTATTTGTGAGTAAACAATGGTGGAGAGGGATGAGTTGTTGGAATAGGCGTTGGTGAATGGGGATTACGAGGGGATACCCAAGCAGCAGATTAGGGAGTTTATGGCGAAAGGGCACGACAATGTGCTGAGGGTGGACATACCGGGCGGCTACGCTGAGGAGGATTCTTGGAAGTATTGCGGTGTTTGTGTTTCTCGTGGAGGAGAGTGAGGGGGCACTTGTTAAAGCTGATTGATAGGAAGACGGAGACCAAGGGGACACTGCTGGTGAGGGTTGCGACGGCCAGGGAGGCGCGGAAGCATTTGAGGAAGTTTGATTACGTGGTGGTGAACGAGGAGGGGAAGCTGGAGTGGTCGGTTGGGTTGGTCGAGGCGATTACTGACGCGGAGAAGGCTAGAATGCGACAAAGGAGTGCGGTGATTTAAGCGTGGGTGGTGTTTTTGTTGGTTGATTAGGTAAGTGCAATGGTCGTTATATAAGTTAGTTTTGAGTTTGGCTAGCGATATGAAAGTTTCATGATTATATTGGCAAGATATGAATGGTTGTTGAACTTGTTTTGGAGCATTGCAAAAGAGCATATGGTGAAATTTGGTTTACATATAGTTTCAAGGCATCCATAATTTCGTGGGTTTAGTGCACTGCCATTGTCTTTGAGAATGCCTTTCCAAATCAAATGCCACACACGCACAACTTCTTCTTTTCCTCATCCTTGGGACCACCTTTTGCTAGGGGTATTGTACGTTTTAGACTATCACTTCATTGATGTACATTGTCAATTTGTGAAACAAAGCTTGGCCTTTTGTCTAAAAGAGTTGGGTTTGTTTATGATAAGATGAACTTGAAGTTGTCCTTTGAGAATCATGTATATGCTTTTCACATTTTACTATTCTGAGGTACATTTGGGCAAAAAATCATGTATTGCATGCTGACGTGAATTTTTTCCGTGGCAGTTCATTGACTGTATAGAGTTTTTAAAAATTGCCACTAACTACTGAGTGAGAATTTACCTTATTTGTGCTGCCATATATCAACTTAAATTGCTACTCTTCAGTAAAAACATTTTAGTTCTGTATTTTAGGGAATTATATAGCTTGGGCAATAAAACTGAACTACACAAGAAGAGTCTGACATGCTCAGTTTCACCCAACATTGCGAAATAACGCTTTCTATGTGCTGCTAGTGTTGAAGGAAAAACTGTCGAGGAGTCAACCCGACTACTGGATTTGGGCATTGGCCAACTTATGGTGTAGCTGTCGATATGAAGAGGCCGTTTGGGATTGAGTCTCAAAAACAGATTACAACTTAAATCTGAATCAGTTTTCAAAATCNGATTTAATCTACTTTAAGCAGAATCAGTTTGCTGATTGGCAAAACTAGTTGTGAACTAGCTTAAAATTATAAAAAGTGTTTGGATAGAAAGTGATTAAATCAGTTTTGATATGACAAAATGACCATAAAGAACAGTACATAAATAAAATTTATAATATTCATTTAGTAAAGTAATGTTAACATAACTTTCATTTAAAAATAATTACAATATACGAAAAAATTATTGAAGAAGTTATTTTCAAATCACCTACAAAAGTTGTTAGTTTTTATTCTGAATTAAAAATACCAACAATCTCATATTAGTGCTTATAGTACGATAACTTCCCCAAATTATAAATAAAGTCTATCTTAAAAGTCACACCCAATAATTAGTTAAAAGGGTATGAAATGCCTTTTTTGTGAAAAACATGGGAATAGGATGGTAAATTAAAAGGTCAAACTTGATTATGAAAAAAATGATTATTTCATAATTTTCACTTTCAAGGATTATAGATTTAATCAGTTTTTAACATTTTTAGCCAGATTAAATCTCATAATCTCGTTTAACAAACACTCACAAGATTAAATCAGGTTTGATCATCCCAAAATCAACCCCAAACACCCTTGAAATCTAAGTTTAAAAAGAATTTGGAGTAGGAAGATAGTAGAATTCAAGTTGCAAATTTTAGATTCTGTATGAAGATTTTTATTTGGACATTTCTTGTCCAAGATCTTGTAGTATACCCTTCTCCCTCGTATGTCTGAACGAGGAGTTTTACGATCTTCTCTCATTGAGTGCTGTGGCAGCCGGCAGGGCATCTAGTATTTTAAAGCTAGTCGCACTAGGTTCTGGGTTCTGCTAAGTCGAAGAAAATAAGGTGAGGATACAATGGTTGGCACTAGACCTTGAGATTTGGGATCTTTAGGGTCATGGATATTGGGTATATTACCTGATTAGTTAATGGGTTCACCCTAGGACATTAGGTTCAGACGCACGCAGCGGTTAGGTGGGGGGGTAGATAAGAATGTATCTCGGTAGTTACAGCTTTTTTCTCTAGCTGCTATATCATCTCCTTCATCCCTTTCTTAGTTTACATTTGTCCATGCGTTGGTCAAACCTTGATTCATTGAGCTTTTTCCTTGACTTTCTTTTAGAATTTTTAGGGGAGGATGCAAAAAGGTATCTTGATGACGTCTTAACACTAAGCTAGTACACACACACACACGGGGTTTAAATTTCTTTGACGAAGATTATTCACCTAAAAATTTTTCATATGTTTTTGCCAAAAGGCTGATAATTTGCCATAACTTGCTGATTACCTCGGCTAAAGCCGGCTTTTGCTTTTGCATGTCATCTTTGTATAGGCTATTGGGCATAAAGCTTAATTATGCCTTTTGTACTTCTGCATATACACTCTTGAGTTGATTATTTTCGTACCTCCTTTTTGTGACAATCAGGCATCGCTCCACATCGCAGCTAATACGCTCTTCCACAAATGGACCAAACACATTGAGATTGAATATCACTTCATTCGCCAACATAACCAATCTCGTGTTCTGGTACCTCTATTCATCTCCACAAAGCACCAGTTGGCAGACATCTTTACTAAGGCACTTGGGCGGGACCGATTTTATGAGTTTCTTGGCAAGTTGGGCATTTCGGCGCTCCAGGCACCAACTTGAGGGGGAGTCTTGGCATTTTATTTTCTTGTTTACAATATGATTTGATCACAACATAACTTTAGGCCATAGCACAATTTTAGGATCTGAGATTATAGCATGATTCTAGGATCTGAGATTATAGCATGATTCCAGGATCTGAGATTAATTGTCTTTCCTTTTATTTCAGGGATTACTCAACCCTATTATTGTATATAATAAATACGTAAGAATACATCAATGAGATCATCTAGTGGAAATAGTTTTTCTCTTCGTATAAACAAGATGCAAATGGATCCAGTAGAGTTGTTTAAGAAGTTAAAAGTCATTTGCAAATTAATGGGGGAGTTGATACTTAAATTGATCAACAAAAGCAAGAGGGGAATCTTTTTACAGCTGTGACTTTTTGTCAACTCTTGGAGAGCTTCCCCGAAGTGCTACCTTAGAAGCCCTCCTACCGAAGTCGTCTTAAAATATTGATAGATGAATTCATATTTCAAACCGGAAAGATACTATGCTTATTAAGTAAAATAACATTGTTGGCTCATTTTTTAATAGTTTTTGTACGATTTGTACTCAATTTATTTATGCAAGATGCAGTGTTAACGCAAAACACAAATTCTAAGCGACCAAACTTGGAAGAAGCCTCCAGTCCGCTTCAGATTAGGAGGAAAAAACTTCCGAATCTAAAGCCTCCTGTTGTGGGGTTGCAGATGGTTCCCATTACAGTTATTAGAAAAGGAAAAAGCCTCCTACTCTGCTTTATTTTCCAACGTGGTTGATAAGACAAATTCACGTCTCGCACCAGCAAGACGTTTTGAAGCCAGAAGAGCTCAATCTTCTGTAAGCCCAACTTCTGCAGGTGGTTTACGATCTAATTTGGACTACCAACATGGATGTAGAAAGTGAAAGTGAGAGCGATAGCGATAGTGATGCTTCAATCAGCTATTGGTGGAAATCATACGTACCAGGAACAGAGTTGAACAACTTTGCTTCGCGGCTCGCAATGTTGGAGAAAGCAGCAGCTGGCCTAGGAGCTCTCGGGTTTATCTGGGCATCAGGTGTTCTTCTTGGTGGTTTCGCCAGCTCTCTAGCCAAAGCAGATTTTTGGTTCATCAATGTCATTCTGCTGATTGAAGGAATCCGAATATTCAGTAGGAGGCAGATCATTAGATGGCAACACGACGCTCGGTGGTCACTGACTGGTGCTGTACGAAGATGTTTACGGCCAATAAAGTCTAGTGTACGCTTTGTTGTTGGAACTTTGAAGCTTGCAAAGGTAAGCCGACGCAGAAGGGAAACTCCGGAAACTTGGCTTAGTAGAAGGAGGGTTATATGGACAAAATATACCATGTTCTCCCTATTTCTCTATTGCTTCCAACTTGCATCTTCTACCACTTGCGTAATTCTCTCTTCTATGAAGCTTATCAAACATATACGGGGTGATGTAGGAGATGCCAACGAGAGGAACCAACAATTAGCTCTGAATATTTTATATTCCTTGGCCTTGGGGGGAGCGTTATTGTTTCTCTTAGAGAAAGCTTATTGGTAGTGGGTGGTCATGCACAAAAAGGTACTAGACGAGATGAACAGCGAATGCAAATTAGAGCCATGCGATACTGTCTACATCAGAGAGTTCTTTTATGATGCGTATTCAAGATGTGTTAACGGAAGCATTTATGGTGCCTGGCGAAAAAATATGGTATCATTTGCCATGGATCGCTTGGCCTCAAATGTCTTGTGTGATCAATTATGTGGAGCTATTCTTCTACAAAAATTTGTAACAAATGACAATTTTGCATATGCAACACTTCAAAAGGTTGGAATCACAGAATCAGTGATTGCAAGGCTAGGTCCGATGCTGGACTGGCAAGAAGTGTAACAACGGGAGCTCAGACAGGCAGCAGCCGAGATCTTGGTAAAACTAGCAGGTCCAAAGTATAAGCCTCTTCAGTTTGCCGGTATTCCGGGCGTAATGGAGTCAATATCATCTCTGCTCTTCTACAGCGGCTCAGCTGCTGCATCCGGTGAAATCTCTGTGAGGACGAGCCATTTCGAATCTGAACATCATGATCTTTTGGAAATAGTTAATTTGGGGCTTCGCTTACTGAAGAAACTTTGTCGTGACTATGGTAGCTGTGAAAAGATTGGAAGTACGAGAGGCCTCCTGCCAAAAATTATTTATTTCACATATGCAGATGAGAGACTGTTGAAAGGTGAAGCAGATATACCTACTCGTATTTCAATACTGAAACGATCTCTTCAAGTGGTGAAGATGTTGGCAAGTACAACAGGATCAACTGGTAAACAACTCCGGAAAGAAATATTGGAAGTGGTTTTTACAATCAGCAATATTAGAGGTATGTTGCAGCATGGTGAAAAGTATCCGATGCTACAGCGACTAGGCATCGAAATACTAACTAGTCTTGCTGTAGAAGAGGATGGAAGAGAGTTAATTGGTTGTACTGGCAATGTTATCAAGGAATTGTTCAACATTTACTTGAAACAAGGGGTGCCTGAGGGCCCTAAACATCTGAACCGTGTAAAAGTTGCAGCTGGAGAGACATTATCAATGTTGACACTAGAAAGTACTAGTAATTGTCACCGAATCTTGAAGTTGAAGCTGATCGAAAATCTTGTTAGAGGGTTGGAGGATCGGGAGCTTCGGCTAAGTGCAGCAAGAATTCTGAGAAATTTGTGCACCTATAGTGGAGGCAGCTGTTCCGATCAGGTGAGGGATGTCGTTGCTGCAGCACCAATTGTGAGTTCTCCCTTTCTTTGAACGGAAGCCTATTAGTCGTGTTTTTTTACCTATATAACGTGCAATCATGACTCAGTGACAAAAGTGAAGCCATATATTTGCAGGTACTCAAAGAAATCACTACGGAAGAAATGAAGTTACAAGAAGTGATGGTTGGACTAGCAGCACAAGTTTGCAGATTTATGACAACTCAAGAATCAAGCGCCTTGTTTGAGAGGGTTGGAATTCAAGAGGCTGAATTAGCTAGGATGCTAGTCCAGATCTTAAAAACTCACCAGTACCCATTAGTCGGGTGTCTACGAATGAGGAGGTTCGTCTTAGAGTTGGCAATTTGTTTGATGAGACATGAGGATAAAAACGTTCAACATTTCAAGGATCTGGGAATGGAGAAGGAGCTGGAACACGTCCTAGAGACGACTTCACAGCTTGAAAGCTTTTATACGTTCTCTGGTTCTGTTGGGCTTAATCGACACAGCACGCCAATTCACTCACTGGTTGAAACTGCAATGGAATTGCTGGCAGGTAAATAAGTTGCTGTTGAAAAGTAATTGCACGATGCTTATGAAGTCTTCAGCTAGCAAATACCTTAGAAATTAGAATCGGCAGTCTGTACTGGATAGACGACGAATAAATTGTCTTGCCTTTCTGGGATGATGAATGATAGAAGTTCACGGAAATACTAAGACGACCTTAAGTAAGTTGACTTACATGTTGAGATTAAACCACCCACTGGCGTGGTATTTCCATTTTTATGTCAGAAATTTAGTTGAAATTTGTTTGGTTTTATGTTGCGGTTATCTTAGCTAATAGTCATATCATACGCAATGGCCTTGTGAATATGCAAGCCAACCATGCAGCCTGATTCTAGTAGAGGTTGCCAAGTAGTTGTCCTGCCAGCATGCTTTTCTGCAGACATATTCTAATTGTGATGGGGGCCTTCCCTCCCGCCCAACCTAACTTATTAGCGACTGATATGGCTAAGTAATAGTTCTAAGCAGAATGGTGATTCTATTCAAGTATTTCATCTTCCTGAGGGCATTAGTCCTTCCTGGCACAAATATTGCCTTCATGTACCGACGCTTAAGCAGGTTTATCATTGCCGTTAGTTTACTGTGCTTTTCTACTTCAACAACTATAGACCATCCGAGCCCGAAAAAGGAACTGCCAAATTGAGCTGACTTCTTAGTTTATTTTTCTAAGTTTAGAGGATCCACTTCAGTGTAACTGCTCTTATCTCAGTTAGTTCCAGCTAAAATTCGAGATGCTTTCCCTAAAAGGGGTGATTTTTCTCTTGTCTTTCTTTCCAGTGGTAGATAAAAGGGGTGCCAAAGGATCAGAAAAAGTGAAACCAAGGGATTCATCTTTTCTCTTGTCTTTCTTTCCAGTGGACACCGGCGGTACAACCAATTTGGAGTGGAGTCAGTTTTCATCACAATACTCACACCTTCACTTGAATAACATGAGCAAGCTAAACTGTTTTGTAATCACATCTCAAACCAGAAAAATCCTGAAACCACAAAAGCTCAAATCTTGTGTAACAGTTCAAGACCATCCAACTTGGAAGAAACCATATTTGGTTTACCAGCAAGCTGTAATCAGCAACATGGAGGGATATAGGGAAGGAAGCACTCATCTGCAGGTTCTTGAATTCAGCCCAGACCTCGATTCAGTTACCCCAGCACCTATGCCCAATATCTGTACGAGAATGTTTTACATCTTCTATACGAAATGTTTTTTGGTAAATTAATTGCACAATGTTTTTCTAGAATGCCCAATATCTGTAATACATCATCTATACGAAAACGTTCAATTTTTGTAAGATCTTTTGACTGTTATTAGAAAGGTCCAATAATGTATACACCTTCGACCTTTTCAGGCAATTATAGATCCTTAGGTAGAATCTGATTGGTCAATAAAAAATTAAAAATCCATCCTTTTTTTTGGGGGGGGGGGGGGGTTCTTCGTCACCACATTAGAAAGAAAAATTACGCCCAGGACCAACCTTGACTAGGTTTGCTTGGCGTCTGGCAATGCCGCAGAAAGCAGCAGCTGGACTAGGATCAACCTTGACTAGGTTTCAAAACTGAGAAAGATTGCTATTACAAGAGGCCTCCTACAAAAAGTAATAGAGTTGACACAAGGTGGAGAGACTGTTAAAGTACAAAATGGCACCAACTCAGCTTTTGACGGTCAAACGGTCTCTAAAGTTGGTGAAGATGTTGGCAAGCACCACAGGTTCCATTCGTAAACAGCTCCGAAGAGAGGTTTTCACGGTCAGCAACATTAGAGATTGTTGCAGTTTGGTGAGAGCCATCCAAGGCTACAATTTCTGGGCATAGAAATATTAACCAGTCTGGCCTTGGAAGAGGATGCAGGAGAGTTAATTGGTTGTACAGGTGGACTTATCAAGGAATTGCTCAACACTCGGTTGAAACAAGGTACGCCTGAAGACTTGAACCGTATAAAAGTTGTAGCTGCAGAAGCATTAGCAAGCAATGTTGAGATGAAAGTACCAGTTATTGTCATCGACTCTTGAAATTGGAGGTAATCGATATTCTCGTCGGAGGATCGGAGGATTGCATGCTTCAACTTAATGCAGCAAGAATTTTTAGAAGCGTTCATGACTATAGTGTTATTTAGACGGTTTTGCCTATCTGTTCTTATATATACAACTTTTACAATAGTGTTGACTGTTTCTTTTGGCGATTACAAAATCTTGATATGAAGCACCCCTTTCGGTACAGCAGGTGACTAACTTTCTTCTTATAATTCTTCTGGCAAGAAGGTTATGATATGGTTGGCGTTGCTTGTAAACTCATTGATTCAGTTTTAAAAGTTGTCTCATGATCAGCTCCCTATATATATATTATATATATATATATTGGAGCTGATCCATTGCTCGCGCGGGCAATGGATTAACTTTTGCCCGCGCAATCTGCGTCCACGCGCGAGATCTGGAAGGCCTGTTTTTTACCGTTCGCTACATAATGTAGCGGACGGTAAGGGGAATCTTTTGTTACCATAGAAGCAAAAGTGATGTGGATTATTCAAGAATCGAAATCGATTTGCTTTATAAAAAGAAGATATCAATGTCAGCAATAGTATCCCTGCCCATGATGAATTTAAATTATTGGTGTCTCCAAATTGTGATATAATCAGCATGTTTTTATTCTTTTTTTTTTTTTTTTTGTTTATGAATATGGATTATTAAAGGTATATACGTGAGACACAATCTACTAATTAATCTTAATCTGTTTCTTTCAAATAACCTCGGGAGGCCTAACTTGTATCCCTGCGCTTCATGTTCGCCCGAAGTTCACTCCCAGAAATATAGCCATCCTTGCCCCCTCACGTCAATCCCAAGAGTCTCTTATCTATTCTGGGACCTGTTATGGGACAGACAATGCATTACAGATGTATGATCATTACGCTTCAACCCGAATATATATGTACACACACACACACACACATAAGTTGCTCGCACGATTTGGCCGTCCATCCAACGAAAATGGACGGGCCAGATCTAATTTTTTTGAAGCGGACGGTGCTTTTTACCATATTGTCCCCCGGATGATATAACCTAAAATAAATATTGTTTGCTACTTTGTCCGCTACATAAAGTAGCGGACGACACAAAACCCATTGGACGACAATAATTGGATCTGGAAAGAAAGGGACAACCCCTTTATTTTCTCACTCTTCCCCATCTCTTATCTCTTATCCTTTCATCTCCTCTCTCTCTCTCTCGTCAGCAGGTGGCAAGTGACGAAGTCGAGGGCGGCGCAAGGCTATCATGGAGGATGTAACAATTTGACTGTGGGAGGCCGTGGAGGAGCCACGGGACAGTGGGTGTTGACACCGATTGCAGGCAACGGTTGCAGCAGCGACAATCTTTTTATTTTCTCTCTCTCCCTCATCTCTCATCTCTCATCTCTTGTCCTTCCCCCCCCCCCCCCAGTCGACAGGTGAATGATGGCGAAGTCGAGGATGGTGCGAGACTGTCATGGAGGATGCAGTAATTTGACGGCAGGAGGTCGTCCAGCCATGGAGGAGCCACGGGACGGTAGGTGGCAACACCGATTGCAGGTGCTGATGGTGGCCATTGTGGTGTTGGGTGGCTATTTGTTTATATTTAATGAGACTGAAGACGGTGGTGGTGATGGGGTCAACGGTGGTGGCAGAGTGGTGGTAGTTGTGAGTGATGGTAATGCAGCATGTGACAAACAATTGTGGATTTCTTAGTTGTGGTGGAGTGATGGTGCTGTCACGGTTCTTCCATTACGCGCCACCACCACCAGTTTGGGTTTGTTTTTCAGTTTGGTTTGATCTCGATCTATTTTCAATTTGGTTTGATCTCCTCCTAATTTTATGTTTTTTGTGGACATCAACAACAACATATTTTGTTTTAATTCGTGGGGTTGTATGGCTATTGGTCGATGGTGGAAGAGCATTATGTGATTATTGGATGAAAATGGAAGAGTACCTAACTGAACAAACAAACAAACATCAAAGTACATAGAACACATAGAAAACTGTTTTGGATCATCCGCTACATTATGTAGCGGATGAACATTGATTACCACAGAGCAATAGGGGCAATGTGGTAAAAAGCACCGTCCACTACATAATGTAGCGGACGATAAAATTCTTTTTAAAAAAATTAGATCTGGCCCATCCATCCTCGTTGGATGGACGACCAGATTGCGCGGACAACTTACCCGAAGTTGCCCGTGCGGTCAATGGATTACGTCCATATATATATATATATATATAGACACACACACACACAAGTAAAAATCACGTGCTTTGTACGTTATATAGTGATTTAAAATATAAAAAATTGTGAATCTTGGTGAAACACAATTAAAATTAATCAATACGATTATTATAATTAAACTATAACAATAATGCAGTAATTAATTGCTAATCAAAGACTCGAAGTATAAAAAGTTTATTGCACAAAACATAGTCTTACTTTCAAATTTGAATTTTCAAGCCAATTATCACAAATATTTTTCACTATTTATCATACTTATTTTTTTTCGTCTCATCAAGTTGTTCCTAAAGAGAATCACGACCGTTCCATATTATATCTTGGTGATCATATTTTCTTTTTGGACAGTCCCAAAAAAAGTGATCAGTTTCTAAATTAACAAAGATTCTATAAGTATTTTTACATGTTTACCCTTTGTACACTTTTTTAAATTATACTTCTATCTCCACATTTAATCCTCCACCAACTCATTTCTTCCCACCGAACCACTTTCTTCCTCTCTCCCCCCCCCCCGCGGGATATAATGGCAAACTCATAAAATAAGACTCATATCCTAAATAAGAGTGCAGTCAAATAGGATCAAATAATTTGGGATGAAGGAAATATAATGATTAAAGTACAAAGCAAATCTTTTTTCAACTTTTTATATCCTAAGTTCCAACGTTCGAGTACAATTTGTCTAAAATTACTCTTAATCTTAATTATACTTTTTTTTTTTTACTTTTTAATCAAAAAATCTATAGTGTACTCTACATTTCTCTTGATAGTATACTCTCAAATTGTCTTTTATTTTTATCTAGCGTGATCTTGTTCATCTTAGTAAAACAATAAGACTATAAATTTAGTTGTGCATGTAATTTAACAATATTTGCATAAGACTTTTATTTTGGACAAATTCCAAAACTGTAACCTCAACTTTACTCTGAGTATAGCTTTAGTACCCAACTTTGGAGTTGCGCCAAAGAAGTACCTAACTTTGAAAAAACGTACCAAATCAGTACCTTGACTGGCGGACATGAAGGATTGTTAAATTTTAGCAAGGGTTAATAGCGAAAATATACCCTCACATATGGCACATTTGTAAATTATATCTCAGACCTTTCAAAATAGCTTTTTTATCCGCCAAACTATGGCTAACGTTGCAAATGTTTGCCTTCTGTCCAACTTTTTGGAAAAAACTAGGGTTTGCAAAATTATCCCCCAACATATTGAGGGCATATTGGTAAAATCGCCTGGGCATATTGAAAATATTAACATTTTGTTAACAGAAAATATTAAAATATTATACCTTAACATTCAACTTTTGTTAATGGAAAATATGAAATTTTGTTAAGGTATAATATTTTCTTAATTTTTAGAAAATATTATACCTTAACATTTTGTTAACGAAAAATATGAAATTCATATTTGAAAATTCAGAAATTTTGAAATTTTCATATTAACATTTTGTTAACGGAAAATATGAAATTTCATATTAACATATGTGAAAATATGAAAGTGGTCGTTAGAATTTTGCCTCTTAAATTCTAATTTTCAAATATGAAAATTTCATATTAGAATATTTAAAAAGCAACATGAAAATTTCATATTCTAATATGAAATTTCATATTCTAATATGAAAGGCAATATGAAAATTCATATTCTAATATTAAATTACATATTGTAATTTGAAAATTAAGAAATTTTGAAAATATTAACATTTTGTTAACGGAAAATTTGAAAATATTAACATGCATAATTTCATATTTTGAAAATATTAACATTTTGTTAAGGTATTTTCAAATTCATAATTTCATATAATATTATACCTTAATGTATAATATTTTCAACTTCAAATTTTCAAATATGAATTTGAAAAAATGAAAATTTGAATTTTCAAATTCCGAAAATTCAAATTTTCAAAGATTGCGGGGCTATATAGTCCTCATGTGTAAATTTTCAAATTTTCATAACTGAATTTTCTAAATTTTTTTCAAATTTTAAAATTCAAAATTCATAATAAATATTTGTGTAAATTACCAAATTTTCAAAATTAGGGTTTGCAAAATTATACCTTAACATTTTGTTAATGTTGTATTTTTATACCCGGCAAAAAGTGATCTGACCAAAATACCCTCTCAGTTAACGGAAAAATTAACAGGATGTGGGCACCAGAATCGTGGCATAGTTTGGTGGATAAAAAAATTATTTTGAAAAGTTTGAGATATAATTTGCAAACGTTCCATATATGAGGGTATATTTTCGCTATTAACCCTTTTAACAAGAGCAAATATGTCAATAACAGATAAACGCATCTACATGACACGTGGCTCTAATCATTACCGTAGAATTTGCTCTATATATTAATTTTATGACTAAAAAACAAAAGGACAATCTTCTTTCTCTCTTCTTCTGTCTCTCTTTCACACTCACACACACATACACACACACGATGATCAGCGCCGGTCATGTAAGCTCGATTATCCAGTCACGTAAGATCACCGCCGGCGACAGATCGAAGAGATTGGAGCTGGGTTAGACCCGTGTTCATGTGTATCGCCCGAGCACCATCGGTCACGCGATGGCCGTTAGGGGAGTTGTAGATGCCCACATCAAACATCTCTGTTCAATGCCCCTTCTAAATCAAAATTAAAAGGTTTTAGTTCTAACTGGAGAGAAGGTTTGGCGACGGCTGTGGTGGTGCTGGGTGCGCCGGCGACGACAGGTCTTGGGTCATGGAGGGTGCGCCAGCGATGGCGCGGACAGATCTTGGGTCGTGGATGGGCGCCGGCGATGGCAAGGACATATTGCATTTGGTGGTGATGATGCGAAGAGATCTAGGTGGTGTAGTGTGAGAGGCGGTGATGATGTCGCTGCTACGGTGCTGCGGTAGTAGTGATGTCAAGTTGTGGTGGTGATGGGTGCACCGGCGACGGTGAGGCCAGATCGATGAGGACATATTGCATTTGGTGGTGGTGATGCGATTGGCTGGTGCTGGTGATGCTGATCTGTTGTGGGTGCGGCAGTGGCGTTGGTGATTGCTATGGGTGATTCGGGTGATGTCGCAGGCTGTTAGGTGATGGTGTGGTTGTGGTGATGATGCGGTGGTGGTTGGCCCTGTTGCGGTGTTGCTATGAGGCCGTCGGTGACTGGGTGGTGACAAAATGGGTGTGGTGGTGAAGCCATGATTTTGCATTTATAGTGAGTACTGTGCATAGATGATGGGTTTGGGGTGGTTGGTTAGCGGCTGTAGTGGTTATGTGTGTGAGAATGTGTGTGTGAGAGAGAGAATTAAGACTGTCAAAAGGGAGTAAAGTTGAGGATACAATTTTGAAATTTGCCATATTATTTTCAACACGGATTATATGATAATACCGCACCTACTCATCTAAAAAGTCTATATACATATGTCTGTATGTGTTCTTTTGAAATCTATATTACGAAATGAATGTGTAAAGTTGATATCAGATAATGGTAATGAACTAAGTAGTTTCAATAATGTTTACAACCTACGTTTTTACCCTATATTTGTGCATACGCATTACCGTTTTAATATAAATACAAACTCAACAAAAGTTTATCAAGAATAATTTACGACCCGGATCATTCATCAAATAAAGACCTATATCATAAAAGTAAAAAGGTTTTGTAAGGTTTTGAGAGTTAGGACAATTATAAGGTTAGTTACATCCATTACCTTGAGGTTAGGGTAAAATTACATACGTTTTCATTAGTTGGAACAAATAGCACTTAATGTCCGTTGATCGAACGAAAATACTAAAAGGATGAAAAGACCAGAATGCCCATCACTTAAGAATATAATTCTTCAAATGTCGTTCCTCATCCATTCATCTCACCATACAGCCCCACCATCATTATCCATTTACACTTCTTCAGGTTCGACACACATACAGACAACAGATACAAGTACCCCCCCCCCCCCCCCCCAATAATCGGCCACAACCATGGCCACAATCACATCCCACCATCATCGTCTTCAGCTTTCTGACCTTTCTTCAGCCTTCTCGCCCTAATTAATTGTCACATGTTTCTAACTCTAATCACTTATAACAAACCATTACGATTCAACAAACAAAATAAACAAAATGAAAATTTGAATTAGAGGTTTGAAATCTGGAAGAAGATATATAAGATTTCTTGTTTGCGTCAAACTACTACCCAACACCACGGCAACTGTCGCCATTAACCACCACCAGAGCAGCCTTCCACCACTGCGTCCAATTCACCCACCACCACCAGACGACCCACCACCGCGTTAAATTGACTCTCCACAAACCACAATCATCATCAATCAGCCTTCCACGACCCACTACACCTCTAGTTAACACGCCTACACACACACTCAACTAATGTTATCAGATTTATGACTGATTTTACGACTTTGAAATCTTCATGTTTATGCTATTACCGATGACATTTATGGCCGTGGATACGGCCAGATGGGGTGGGATAACATGGAGGTCGGCGTTCGCCGGCGCTAGGATGAGGCCAGTGGGGCTGAGCCAGTTTGCTGATTTTCAAGCTGAGTACTTGCCTAGGAAAGTGCGACAGCAGAGTGGGGGGAGAATTTGGGTTGAAACCCTAATTTGGAAAGTTAGGATTTGTACGTGTTTATATTCTATATACCTTGTAGATACAAAATGAGAATAGTATTGACATTTAAAAAATACCTATTGATGACATAAGCAAAAAAAATATTTTTAACGGATCAATACGACTTATCTTTTGAAATTTAGGGGCTGTTATTGAACTGAAATTTAAGTGCAAAAAGTCAGGAACATGGGTCCCAAAATTATAACAAACCACTATTATACTAAACACAAAATAATACATAAATTCATCATAAAAGTTGAAAAAAGAAGGCCTAATCAAAGTTGTAGATAATCTGACTCTGTCTTATGTCAATAAATTTAATTTGCAGTCATATACAAAAGTTAGTAGAGGCAATAGCCGGTGCACCTTAAAAAATACGGAGTATGAAAAAAGAACATAATAATACTTGGACTTAGGAACGGTTCTCTAAAGAGTAGCGAAAATGAAGGTGCTCGTTTTATCGATTTTGATGTTGGCAAGTTTTAAGGTTATGTTTTGATAAGGTTTTCTTTAAAGGTGAAAAGAGGCATATCATCATCTTTATACGATTAGGCTAAGTCCACACCCACATTTTTGTCACTTGTTTTAACCTCCCCTCTAGCAACAAATTGTTTATACTTAGTAAAAAATATTATAGTTTAGACCCACCTTCTTAAAAGTAAAAAATATACTTAATTTTAGTAAACCTTTTATTTAAAGAGGGTATTTCTAATAAAAAATGTTTAGCCATTTTAATCCCTTAAAATTATTTTATACGCTGGGGCCGGATCCTTACCCGTTTTGGTTATACTCATACTCTTTTGTCACTAAAAGATGCATTGATGAACCTCTTTAGCGTCAAAATACTTAAAGTCAGCCAAAACAGTAGTGATTTAGCCTCACTTTTTAAAAAGTTAAAATATTTAGAAAACTTTTAAACTTAAAAAGCGTATTTTAAGAAAAAAAATATTTAGTAATTTAACTCATTGCATATCAAAACTTGAGAGTTTTCAAGTTCAAAATATGATTATTAATCATTTGAGCGAAATTAATTGGAATCTTTATCAATTGAGTTTTATTTAATCCTATCATTTATAAGAGTGAAATATATAAAGACAATAGTCACATGATATCTCGGGATACAGTGAATCATAGAAAGACAATTACCATATCAAGGATATCTTATCATGCAAATAAAGGTATTCCGATAACTCTAATACAGATATATGATTATGTACTTCCCACGAATTCAAATTATAATTAGGAGCAAAATAGTATGATATAGCGATTTTTATGCATTTAAAAATTTCTAAAAAACTCAAGTTGTATGATAGGTTTCTTACACCTATATGTCCGTAATTGAAATATAGAATTAAACTTAAGCTTTATGATAGTTTCAACGTATGAATATGTTTACATTGAAATATATATACATGCACTATAATTGAAAGTTGTACCATACACATCAACATACAAATATGAAATAAAAAATTAAAAAAAGGATTGAGTTTCTGGCAAAATATTCAATTTAGGTTAGGTAGATTATGTTTATTCTTAAAGGCTATAAAAAACACTATTCTCTACAAGTTGTTTTCATTAATCGAAATTGATAGAGAAGATGTAGTAACTCTGGCGTATTTCGCTTTAACATGAATGAAGGCGATAGGTTTTGAGAAAAAAAATATTGGTAACCAAAGAATATACAGGAGTTTAAGGGTGATTCTACAGGTTTTCATAGTTTTTTTTTCTTTTTTGTTAATAAAAGATAGAACAACCCTTAACTCTGACTAAAACTTATATTCGTATAAGAGTATTTTAAGAAAAGATGCTTGATATCATAAGAGAAGCCAGATACACCCCCTTATTTAAAAAAAAAAAAAAACACTCCAATTCAAAATAAAAATTTGGTTTGAAAAAAAAATTCAGTAAAAAAAAATCCATAATCAACAGTAATTTTGTATGAAGACTTCAGGTAAAAATGGCATCTTAAGGAGAAAAAGAAAAAAGGATTAGCCATTTAACTCCAGTCAGGATTATATATGCATTTAGAATATCCTAGAGAAGTTCAGTTTTACAGTAGCTTCCTTATACCAATATGTCCGTATTCAAAATTTAAAATTGAACTTAAGGTTTGTGATAGTGTCAATGTACTAATATGTTTGTATTGAAATCTATATACATGCATAATAATTTAAATCTGTAGTATACGCATCAACATACAAATATGAAATACAAAATTAAAAAAAAGATTGAGTTTTTGACAAAATATTCAATTTAGTTTAGGTGTATTACATTTCTCGAAAAACGCTATAGAAAACTCTGTTCTCTGCAAGTTATTTTCTTTAATTGAATATGATGAAGAATATGTAGTAACTCTAAGTAGTTTAGTTTTAACGTGAATGGAGGCGGTAAGGTTTAATAATAATTTTTTGAATAATTAGAGAGCATGCTGGAGTTCAAAGGTGATTTTATAGGGTTTTCATAGGGTTTTTCTCCTTTTTTTCACTAAAAGTCAAAACAACTATTTATTCTAAGAAAAACATATATTCAAATAAAGATATGGTTATAGTTTTTGTATATTTCACTATTTATCCATGAAAACTCTAAATTTTTTATATGCAAAGGGTTAAATGATTAAATATTTTTTTTTCAAATGCCCTTTTTAATTTAAAAGGTTTATAAAAATTAAGAGTTTTTTAAGTTTAAAAAAGGTGAGGGTAAATTTAAAAAACCTTTATGGCTAATTTTAAATTTTTTATCTCTGAAGAGCTTAAAAGATAATTAATGCATTTTTTTAGTGACAGACGAGTATGACTTTAACCAAAATAGGTTTGGATCTAGCCCCAACGTTTAAAAAGACCCCTAAGGGTTAAATGACTAAAATTTTCCTTACTACATTTTATTTTATTTTATAAGGTTTGCAAACATCAAGGGTATTTTTTGACTTCTTTTAAAAGGGCGAGGCTAAACTACATAATTTTAGCATTTTATCGGTAAAGAGGTTAAAAGTTCACTAGTACATCTTTTAGTGACAAACAAAAAAATATGAATTTAATCAGAATGGCTGTGGATCTAGCCTTACCATATAAAATGATCCAATGAGTTAAATGGCTAAACAATTTTTTCAAATACCTTTCTTAAATTTATAAGGTTTACAGGACTAAAAAAGGTAACACTGGATTAACCGTAACTCTGGGCAAATTGTACTTAGAATTTCTTAAAAAAGGACCTGCTCTGTACTTCAATTTTCGAATAAGAGATAAATAAAAGTTGTAATAAGATTAGATCATTGCTAGGATAAAATAAAATTGGTGGGTGAAAGGTGTTTGGTTGGGTGTGGTGGGGATCACGTCAAGAAACAACACCACTTCACAAAAAGAAACAATACGAATAACTGCTAATGATACCAAAAGAAACGACATCACTTTACAAAAAGAAATAATACGAATAACTGCTAATGATACCAAAAGTTCTAAATGCTGAAATTTTTAACTTTGGTAGAGATGCTTATAAGAAACATGGTAACAACTTTGAAAGCGAACGATGAAAAATTTAGAAAAATCCTTCAAAGTTTTAGCTACTAGATTTTTTGTCCAAGTAATTGAGTTTTTATATGTGCTCCGTAAGATCTCTTAAGTTCATTTGATTCTTGGTTTCAATGATGCAACATTTAAGTTTATAACTCCTTCCATTTTATAAGATTTGTTATATATTTATTAGTCATAACTCTTTCCCATCAGGCATTTTACTTTTTACGATATTCTTTAAGCTACAAATTTGAGCTTTTTTTAATATCACTTAGATATATTTCAAATTTCTTCTCAGTCTCATTTCTTAGATTTATATATGTGCCACAAAAATGTATTACAAAAAATTAGACACTCCAATATATGCATTTCACATTACATTTTAAGTGTGTTAAATTGTCTGTAGAACACTTTATTTACTTTTGTTACTGCAATTTCATACTTGTTGTGTTGGATCAAGATCCTCTCATGTACAGCAGAGGTACTGTACAACATTTAGCGACAAAAAATGTCATTAAGAGTGCATTATCGCTATTATTAAAATTTAAAATGATAACTTTTTGTCGCTAAAAAATATTTAGCGACATTTTTTGGTACATCACATCTGCCGTACAGCAATCCTGACCCTGTTGTGTTTGGTGAGAACTAAATATAAGTGGGAGATGGTTGAAATTGATTACAATGTTATTGTACTTTATCTAACAAGGTATAAAACTGAATAGTCGGGATTCTCTTTAATAGTAACTTGATCTGATAAAAGAAATAAGTATGGTAAACAGTAGCAGATATTAGTGATATTTGACATTAACAATTCGCATGTGAAAGTAAGACCATGTTTCCTTCGATGAACTTTCCATGCTTCGAGTCTTTAATGAACTAGTATTGATCCCGTGCGTTACACACGTGAGCAATAATTATAAAAACTCATATTTATAGGTCAAATAGTAATAATAAATAATGTCATTTTCAGTTTTTTTATCTTTTTTTGTAGCAATATTAGTAACCCATGTATTCAAGTTTTTACTAATAAAACTTACTAAGAAGAGAATACATGTATATGTCTTAAGATAAAAATAAAAGAAGGAATATAAATTTTTTTAGATTGTGAAAACATATTGAATTTGTCTAAAATATAAGAATGTTTCAAGGTATGAATAAGAGTTATAAATTGGGTGGGGGGTGAGGGAGGGAGAGAGAGAGAGAGAGATATGGGATATGTTGAGGTGGAAGAGAGAGAAAAGTAAAATTAATTTGATTGATTGTATGCCAAATGACACAAAAGAAAACATGCCAAGTAGGAAAGAGAATGTTACATTCTCTCAACTTTGGCTTTCATTCATTCATATATATATATATATATATAGATTTGCTTATTGTGATTTAATTAATATAATCACGTTAATTACATTTAATTATACTTTTTTACTAAAGTATTATTCTATAACCTTTTTATTTCGCATTACTACTTGGCGTGCAAAGCGATGCTTACTAGTACAGATAAAATAATGGGGCCGAAAACTGACAAAGTGAAAGGGAAATCTTTTGCCTTTTGAGAAGGAAAAACCCCGGAGATAGTTGATAAAACAAATTCAGGTCTCAAACCAGCAAGATATTTTGAAGCCAAAAGAGCTCAATTTTATGTACCAGACAAACACAAACTCAATTCCAGGTGGTTAACGGGCTAATACGGACAACCAACATGGATGTAGAACTGGGATTTGAAACCAATAGTGATCCTTCAACCAACTTTACGTGGCCCTATGGTGCACCAGGAGCAAAGTTGACCAGCTTTGCTTCGCGTCTCGCAATGTTGGAGAAAGCAGCAGCTGGACTAGGAGCTCTCGGGTTTATCTGGGCATCGGGTGTTCTTCTTGGTGGTTTCGCCAGCTCTCTAGCCAAAACAGATTTTTGGTTCATCAATGTCATTCTGCTTATTGAAGGAATCCGAATATTTAGTAGGAGGCAGATCATTAGATGGAAACACCACACTCCGTGGTCACTGACTGGTGCTGTACGAAGATGTTCAAGGGTAATAAAGGCAACTACTCGCGCGCTGCAAAGGTAAGCCGATGCAGTAGGGGAACTGCAGACACTGCGCGAGAAGCCGATGAACTGCAGACACTGCGGAGAATACAGATGCCAAGATGAGACGTTCAATTGGACAAAAACTATGATGCTCTCCCTAGTTCTCTATTGCTTCCAACTTGCATCTTCTACCACTTGCGTAACTCTCTCTTTGATGAAGCTTATCAAACATATATGTGGTGATGTAGGACATGCCAACGAGAGGAACCAACAATTAGCTCTGAATATTTTCTACTCGTTGGCCTTGGCAGAAGCATTACTATTTCTCTTGGAGAAAGCTTATTCGGAGTGGATGATCATGCACCGAAAGCTACTAGAGGAGGTGAACAGAGAATATAAATTGGAGGATTTGGGGCCATCCAGTATTATCTACGTTACAAGGTTCTTTGACGACGCCTTCTCAGCATGTGTTAACGGAAGCATTTTTGATGGCCGACAAAAGGATATGGTTTCATTTGCCATGGATCTCTTGGCCTCGAATGTAATGGATGATCAATCAAATGGAGCTATAATTCTACAAAAATTTGCAGCTAATGACGGCTTTTCATATGAAACACTTCAAAAGGTTGGAATCACAACATCAGCGATGGTAAAGCTAGTTGAGATGCTGAACTGGAAAGCAGAGATACAAAAGGAGATCAGGCAGTCAGCAGCCGAGGTCTTGGTAAAACTAGCAGGTCCAAAGCATAAACCTCTTCAGGTTGCCGGTATTCCGGGTGTAATGGAGTCAATATCATCCCTGCTCGACGACAGTACGGTCTCAGGTTATGATTATCGGAATTTCACTATTTTGGGGCTTCGCATACTAGAGAAACTTTGTCATGACCTTGGTAGCTGTGGAAAGATTGGAAATACGAGAAGCCTCCTACCAAAAATTATTAAATTCACATATGCAGATGAGAGACTGTTGAAAGGCGAAAGAAGTGCACCAACTCAGATTTTAATAGTGGCACAATCCCTTCAAGTACTGAATATGTTGGCGAGTACAACAGGAACAACTGGTAAACAACTCGTGAAAGAAATATCGGAAGCGGTTGATACAATCAGCAACATTAGAGATATTTTGCAGCATGGTGAAAAGCATCCGATGCTACAGTGTTTAGGCATACATATATTAGTTCATCTGGCTGTAGAAGAGGATGGAAGAGAGTTAGTTGGTTGTACAGGTAATGTTATCAAGGAATTGTTGAAGATGTACTTGGAACAAGAGGCGCCCGAAGGACCTGCAGACCCGATGTTCCCTGTAAAATGTCTTGCTGGACAAGCATTGGCAGTGCTGACATTAGAAAGTACTAGTAATTGTCATCGAATCTTGAAGTTGAAAGTGATGGAGAGTCTTGCTAAGGGGTTGGAGGATCAGATGCATGGACTAAGTTCAGCAAGAATTCTGAGACATTTGTGCGCTTACAGTGGAGGCGGCTGTTTTGATCAGTTGAGGGATGTCGTCGCTGCAGCACCAACTGTAAGTTCTCTTTTTCTATGATCTAGCAATGTGAATTGAACCGAAGCCTATTAGTTAGTGTTCTTCTCCTATATAACGTACAATCATAGCCAACAAGGGTTGGTTCAGCTTCCCTAGGATCCGTTCAGGTTTCTCACCTGGGTTCGAAACCTGCCTGCCACACTTGTTGGTGGCAAACTTACGTCCTCGCCCTATTTGTGCTCCACACACGGGTTCTTGTGCTCTTCGGCCCCAACGTAGGTGCGGGAATTGGGGCTGATGTATGTGGCGGCCTTGTAAGTCCCCGAGGCGCAGTACTCTCTGCCGGTTAGATTAGAGCCTTACGGTCAGCCTGTGAAAGTACCAAACAAATAAAAAACGTACAATCATGCTTTAGTGACAACATCGAAGCCTTATATATATATTTGCAGGTACTCAAAGGAATCTTTACTACGGGAGACGGTGACTTTCGAGTAGCGATGGTTGGACTCGCAGCACAAGTTTTCAAATATATGACAACTCAAGAATCAAGCGCCATGTTTGAGAGGGCTGGAGTTCAAGAGGCTGATTTACCTAAGAAGCTAGTCCAGATCTTAAAGTTAAAAAAGTACCCACAAAAATATCCCAGAATGAGGAGGTACGTCGCAGAGCTGGCAATTGTTATGATGAGAGAGAAGGATACAAACGTTCAACTTTTCAAGAATCTGGGAATGGAGAAGGAGCTGGAACACGTCCTAGAGACGACTACACAGCATGAAAGCTTTGAGACGTTCTCTGGTCCTTTTGGGGTTGGTCGACACCGCACTCCAATTCACTCAGTGGTTGAAACTGCAATGGAATTGCTGGCAGGTAAATAAGTTGCTGTTGGAAACTAATTGCACAATTCTTGTCAGATCCTGAATATATAAATGCTGCTTAAAACAATATAGTATATAATTTGGTCATTAGGGGCCTTTTTGTAATTTCGTTTATTAGAGTTGGGCCTAAAAAGCAACTCAAAATTGTTTGCAAACAGTGGATTTTACTTTTCGGGATGTATGACCCAATTTTAATTTGGGCTTTAGCTTACCAAAAAAAAAAAAAGGAGAGAGAATTTGGGGGTATTTCATAATCCTAATAGTTTTTAGGGAAGGGAAAAAAATATAAAAAATTGATTAATAATACTCCTTTCGGATTTCCGAAACTTTACGTATAAAACATTGTTTTACCATGAACACAACATACTTCTCAGGAGCCTCCAAATCATCCCCAGGAAGAGACCTTTTGAGGTTTTGATCATCGCTTTGAGGTAAGAATATATTTTTGATTTTGAGATTGAGATTGGTGGCAAGGACTGGATAAATTATTGTAACTCATAGAGTCTAATTGAAATTTTGGGTATTTTTATTTTAGGATTTT